>WOVY01007798.1:12500-23621 GCA_013436015.1 Rhipicephalus annulatus | reverse complement strand
GTGGCGGCCACCGTGCATCTGCGCCTCCCGTGACACGACGTGAGCACCGTCTCGGTCGCGTAACTCACCTGGCACACTGCGACATGACGAGGCCGGTAATCGTGCAGACCTCGACTCTACATCGAGCAAAATTTGTAACCATGTTGATTGGGACATCTAATATTATTCATTCGGATTTAGTTACTTCGGTACATGTCAGAGACATAGGCAAAATTTTGGGAGGAAGGGGAAGGGGGGGGGGGCAACTCTGCGATTTCGACATGGCACCTACTTGAAATTGTCATTTTTTTGCTCTGTATACCACGGTGAAAGAAATTCGAGAGGTGGCGATGGGGAGGGGAGCACGGGTTCCTGTATTTCCCCCCGCCAGGCTACGCCCCTGGTACATGTGCTAAAACGACGGTTGCGCGTTCGTTGACGTTCGCGCGTTTTCGAAATAAAAATAAAAAAGTACTTCTTGAATTGTCTTTTCTACTTGTTCCAATGTCCTAGTGGCACTGATTTAGTGTACAAAGTGTCGAGCTTATCAAGCACATTTAAAATCTAAATAAAAGCCGAATTTCTTACACACTGCCCAGCAGTACAGTCCACATGCAAAGAGGCAGATTAGCGGAGCCATACGGAAACAACTCGCCCAACTGTTAACGCTATTGCTACAAAAAAGTCTAACTACAGCAAAGAGTCATACTGATTGATTGATTGATTGATTGATTGATTGATATGTGGAATTTAGCGTCCCAAAACCACTATATGATTATGAGAGATGCCGTAGTGGAGGGCTCCGGAAATTTAGACCAACTGGGGTTCTTTAACGTGCACCCAAATCTGAGTAGACGGGCCTACAACATTTCCGCCTCCATCAAAAGACTCATACTAAATCCACGGCCGTTGGATGTAAACATTATGCCTCTACCAGCCGTGCTAGGCCTTTGGTGCAGCTGACTTGCGCTGCAACGCGCATGGGGGCGAACTTTCATCCCGACCTCGAGCAGGCGGCATCTCCAAACATCTCAATCCAGCCTTTCTTGACGCTCAAAGCAAAGCTGAGGCGGTGCTCTCAATACTATCGTTACTTTACTAACCCCCCGTAAATCGAATAATAGGAATTCAAATACGCTCTTTAAAAAGGCACTGTAAGTCTATTTTGTCTACCACCATCGTTGCTGTTTGTGGATGTTTTTACCTATGTGGTAATAAACTTTAAACTTCAAACGATTATTTGACGAAAATACAATCATCTCCAACTCCAAGGTGGGTACGCGCGTCTCTTTAGTGCATATGTGGAAAGCCTAGACTAACAAAAAAGCGAAAGGACACTATTACTCTGTATGACCCCTTGAACACTCAAAGAAACGCACCAGACAGCTTGACGTCCTGCCGCTGCGGGCACTCGGGCACGCCTTTCTCGGTTCCTCCGAAGTTTGCCGAGTATACCACGATGCGCAGATTCTTGTGGCAACGCAAGTTGAGCACGCCGTTCTCGCACACTATCCTGTTGGAGAACGTGGCTGTAAGAGGGGAGAGTGCTCGTCAATCGAGTGGTGTATGCGAGACAGAAATAACAATAACACTAAGAGCAAGCCTCATCTGCTGCTTGTGTCCTAGTTTATGTCTTTACGAAGAATTTAAGACGGTCTAGTTCTTGACGTGCTTAGCGAACACACAGAAAATCAAAAACAGTAGCGTTAGAGTAAAGTTTGTTAAAGCACTTTGGCTACTTTTATAGATGCCAGTGCAAAAAGCAGAGAGTTTCATAGAATTACCTAGAGAAGACTCTGGCGCTGCGATCGTTCAGCGAGCATGGGAATGATGGGAAATACACAATTTTGCGTAGTCTTCGTGCTTACGAGCTTCCAAGGCACTTGTGACTTTGTTTATCGCTGTCTTTTGGTTTTGTTTCGAATAAAAGAACGGACCGTTGTAAGCATCGTGACCCGATTTGAGTCGGTGGGCCTAGAAGATTAAGTTAGGGAAGTTCAACTGCTGAACGTTTCCCGACACTTGTTCCATGGCAAAGCAGCTCCAAACAAGCCAAAAGCAAACACCGCCGAAAGTACGATGATTCGCCAAATCTGCGTAATACCCGTCTCTATAATGCTGGCAGAAGTGCCGTGCGTTGCAGCACCCACAAACGCTAGCACCAGACTTCCCTCTTGTGTACTTATTGGAAACTCTATGGTACAAAGAATACACCTATAAACTGCAATCGCTATGTGCACCAGAGTGTCATTGTCTTGATTAGGCACGTCAAAAAAAGTGCTCCTAAAGACGGAAGTTTGAGACTCTAAATACGCAATAAAGAGAAAGCACAACTGCGCAATTTTTGGTGACCTGCAGCGGACGCAAAAGAAGACAAGAGTGAGTAGCAGAGACCAGAAGATGTGATGACTCACTGGGTCTGCATTTGTAGGCGACCTCGGCGTACTTGTACACCCCAGGGCAAGGGTCAACCATGAAGGACTTGACGTCAGTCTTCACCATGCACTCTCGTTTTTCTCGACATGCGGCCTCCACCACCTGTGACGACGTTGGTAGCATGCGAAAAGGGATATATATCAGCGCGTCATATTTATCAATGATTTGGTTCGCTGACATTCGTTAACGACCATCCTCATATATTATGCTACAAGGAATTAATACAGTTTTTATTAAATTATTTAAAAGCATTCATCAATAAAAAATTATTAGAACGTGGTTCAAAAGAAGCTTTTTTTACGTTGGGAAGGTTTGTTGTTCTTATTTGAAAAGCCTACAGCATCTCTCCTTCTCGAATACCAATGAGACAGTCGAAAAAAAAGTTCAAATAAGTAATGGGGTAGTAGGCTGCAAGGTAGCCTCTGTTTTCTCACTCGTGAATTCATTAAACACCAACGTAAATATTCAAAAGTCGCAATACCATTTGTGTGGGGGTCATAAATGTAAGCACAGAAGCAAAGGAAAGAAACACGGACAGTGCTGTATCTATGTCATCTGCTCTATTGCATTTCTTCTCACGTGGTTGTAACCTGGATGGCTGTAAAAAGCCTCTAAAGTCATCCATATTACGATTGAGGACAAATCTGGTGTAGTTTTATTGCCACCAAGATCAGATAGCAATATAAACACCACAACGTAATGTTCGCGCTTTTTCTCTCACCCTTTTACGTGCATTTTAACCGGTTGATTACATGAGCGAGCTGATCTCATATCAGCGAATAATGACAGCATCCATCTGCGTGCAAGCTACATTTATAAATGACTATATTTCTGTCTTCGCTCCGTAAACTCCTTTACTGGCTGCACGCAAATTATCTGATTGAGAGACCTACTGCCTCCATACTAAACGGGACGCAGGAAGAATACGAAAGCTATAGCTTTAACTTGTATTGTTTCAAATATTTTGTTGTATAGGCGAAAGTAGGTCTGACCGCTTATGAATGATCCTGGAGCGCTAATTCAATTCACAATGTTTTCTCTCATCTGATTTTTGTAATCTGTTTTCTCTTTTCTAATCTACTCCTCACAATTATCTGATTGAGCTTTCGTTTTCCTTGTTGTACCTAATAATGATATAATTTTATTATGTCAACGCCAACTTCACGTTATATAATAACATCTGACTGCAGCATTACCAACAATTCAGTTTTTTATTTGAAGAGCACGGTTCAACACAACCCGTCCTTCTTTCCTGCCTTTTTTACTTTATAAGACGAGCTTCACCGCATTAAAACTAGTTGTGCAAAAAAGTTGGCTCTGCAGAAATACTATTACTTTTATTAACAACCAACCAGAAGGCTGTACGAAGATTCAACTCGAGTTTCATGAAACTTCGTCAATTTTGCACGCACGACCACGTCGTCACCACTCCAACTCTTCTTTCTGTTCCTCTTTTCCCCAGTAAAAGGTAGCTAACAAAACATTTTCGTGGCTAACATTTGCCTCCCTCACTATCTTACTCTTAACCTCCACCCTGAGAATACCAAATGGAGTTGTTCACTGAACTTTCTTGCGAACGTTCTTTGTAAATGAATTAGTCCATTGACTCGTTCTTACATAATCGTATCGTATGTTCTCGAAGATGTCAATCACTACAACGGCTCACGTGGCGTGGAAGGCATAGTGGGTTATACCTCCTGCTCGCATGTAAACATATTGTTCCTCACCTAATGTCTCTATTTCGGTTTCCCCCACCTTCATGCTAGGGTAGCAAACCAAGTCTTGCATCTTGGCAGGGATACGTTTTCTTCTCTTTTAGAAGCTTCCTCGAAAAGCTTATTATGCTCGAAGCAAGTCCCTTGGCGTGTGAGCCAGTTCTCTAGGTGACCACTAGAGGCGCAGCTGTGCAATGTGTCCACTACACACCGGCCATAACTTTTGCGAAAGAAATCACCCGCTGTGCCATTGTTCATTCTGCTGACAAGCGAAGTACCTACAACACATCTGAAAGGAATTATGTGCGCTTTTGTGATCCCAAGATGGCTCGTCGGCAGACAGACCCCGAAGTGAGAGCCCGCGAAGCAGAGGCGACACGCAAGCGGTGCCAATAGAACCTCTAATCGGGACATATATCGACATTGCCTTCCCCAACTTCCAATGGCCACTTGTAATTCATGATCCCCTGACCACATATTTCACCGACCGCGAAAATTGTAATCTTCAAAGGAAAACGTGTCCCATAGCATTGTAATTGTTAATGTAACCTTGTGTATAATTGCATCGATATGTATACAAAAGTGTATATAATTAAACCCCGCCGCGATGGTCTAGTGGCTAAGGTACACGGCTGCTGACCCGCAGGTCGCAAGATCTAATCCCGGCTGCGGCGGCTGCACTTCCGATGGAGGCGGAAATGCTGTAGGTGCGTGTGCTCAGATTTGGGTGCACGTAAAAGAACCCCAGGTGTTCAAAACTTTCGCAGTTCTCCACTACGGCGTCTCTCATAATAATATCGTGGTTTTTGGGACTTTAAACCCCACGTATCAATCAAGCGTATATAATTGAATTGATATGTCAACAAATACACATTGTGTGTATATGTGCACATGCAATGACCCCTGTAACAATGTGCCACCTATTTATACGACAGTAGATGAGTTGTACGGAGGACTCACGAGTCCCCCTGACCGATTTCGAGCCAACTCCTCCATCATCAGTCACTTTGTGGAGATGGCGGTATTTCTTTCTCTCGGTTTCTCCATAGTCAATTGCGCAAAATACTAGAGGCCCGTGTACTAAGTGATCTTTGTGCATGGTAAAGAACACTAGATGGTCAGAATTTCCAGAGCCCTTCCAGAGTACAGAATCTCTCATAATCATATCGTGGTTCCGGCTTGTAAAACCCCACATATTACTATCTTTTGTCAGCCGCTAAGTTCTAATAATAACATTTGGCATTTCACGTCTCGAAAAGGGCATGTTATGAAACATGCGGTAGTGGAGGGTTCCGGAAATTTCGACCATCTGGCGTTCTTGAACTTGCACTGACATCGCACAGCACGCAGATCTCAACCGTTTCACCTCCTCCAAAATGGGACCGCCGCGGCCGTGATCGAACCCGCGACCTGAGGAGCAGCAGCAGAGCTCCGTAGCCACTGATCCACCCTGGCGGACAACTGCTAAGTTTCCTTTCTGGGTGCACTGCACGCGTTTTGTTAGTGGCACATTGCGACGTTACTGGTTTCGCGAAACTTCGGTTTTTTCGGTGGCGCAGCTTCGGTTGAGCACGTCTCTGAAACGCTCAACTCTTCTCACCTTGAGTGCCTCCTTGGCGATGCACTCGACGCTTCCGTTGTACTCTTGTTCCCGCCTGGCGCTCGTAGCGCCCCCTTCCTCGTGTGACGGCGGCGGGCACAGCATGTGATAGGGCACCGAGCGGCCGTACTGGGCCACCGAGATTGAGATGCTCGTGTTGCGAAAGCAGCGCAGCTGCAGTGCCTGACCGTCACAGGCAAACTTCTGAAAAGTCTTCAGGGTGCCCGACAGCAGGGCTATAAGAAATGAGAGGGATGCGGGTTGTAAGCAGCTGGGTGACAGCAGGGGGTTCGCTTATGTTTTCGAGTTTTACAGCAGACGTTTCCTATGTTTACAGCAGGAAGTTATGCATTCCGTTGTTTTATTTCACGCTCGCAAAAGGCATCGTCGTCCCGAATGGCCACTACATCTATAGGGTGTATAACGCAGGGATGGTGCGCGCTCTCTCCATCCTCCTCTTCCCACTGACATCACTCCTCATAAAATTGAGCCAAGCGCGCGCTCTCCCAATGCGTCGAGTTCTCCACAGCGGGATGCAATAACTCGAATGGACGATATATTGAATTTAGAAAGAGAAAAATAGAAAAACAAAAAAAGAAAATTCATAACTTGAAAGAAAGTTGGTGAAGAAAAGGTAGAACGACACAGGAAGAAATACACGGAAACGTAGAGGGAGTGAGAAAGAAACAACCACAAAAAAGAGAAGGATAAAAAGAGAGAAAAGGAGTGAAAACTTGAGAAAGGAAAAGAAAGTGAAGATATAGAAGGAAGGATAGAAGCAGCAAGAAAAATATACAACGATACAGACAGAGAGAGACAAATGACAAAGAGAGCTAGAAGAAAGACGTGGCGATTAATCATCAAAAATTAAAAAAACAGGAAGCTGCAGCTGCTACGCAAAACTTTTTTGAAAAGTTGAATGAGTGTGCATGGAAAAGTACCTTCGTAAAATGTCACTTTGAGAAGCGTTCAAAACTGTATTACAGTTATTTTTAACAATTGTGTCCTAAAAGCCATAATATCTCTTGGCCACAGGCAAGTTTATATTTCACAAATTGGGGGTCATCTAAAATGGCTTGTTCTGGCTAAAATGTCACGTACCTTGCCTAATCAATGGAACCGCAAATTAATAAAGTGTCTGAAGTCCTCAATAAAAAGAAAGTAGTCATATTATATTTGTTTAATAAGGTGGAGTGTTATATATAATGCATATGCTATGCTGGAATTGTCTGAACTTTAAGGAGATTAACGCTAAATTACTCATTCAAGCAATCAGGAGATTTCGTAGGCACATATTATACGAGCAACATACAATTTGTTCCTTTTTTTCGGTAATAAGTCAAAGGGCGACCGGAATCAAATTGATTCAGAAATTTTTGCCGTGGATCATAGTCACTGTACTGTCGCACAATAATGTATGCAAAATATTTACCCCTTTTGTAAAACGATTATCCAAGTCCACAGAAGCATCATACGCTTACGAAAAATTGTAAATATGAGTTAGGCTTTAAAGAAGTCAGTCATATACAAATAATGACGAATAGATAGAGAGGGAGGGGGATAAAGAAACGCCTCTATTAAAACGTGGTTCTAGTTTCGCATGCTCACAAAAATCTGCTTCGCTTTTACAAATTCAATAAGATGATACGCTCGGGAATTAGAGGGAGCAACAGGAAAATGGGTCGGATTGTGACACTGCCTCTATCCTATAGTTGCTGTTATGTATAAATGGTGTGCAAAAATAAATGACTTTTGTAGTTCTTTTTTCATTCACAATACGTTGTTATTGAATACGTGTGAGACGCATACGAGGATAAGTTACTAAGCCTGTGGCTGTTTTATCGCTAGAAGTAATTTACTATTGCAATTTCGGTCGTCATGAAAGCAGCTTCACATCTTCACATGAAAGAGACGACGAACAGTACCCAAACAAATTTCGCTTGCACAAAGCAGAAAGGCCCTTTAATTCGCGACAGCTACACCACCACGTCCTAAAAGACTGAATAGAATGCCTCGGAGGATTCAATTGTAAGCTGCCGAAAGAGTTCACTTGACTTCCTCTCCACACTTCTTTTTAACTGTAAATTCAACGAATGGTATAGAAAAGATATTGGAAATGAATCTTCTGTAGAGAGGCTCTGTCTATTGTACTTTCCCGAGGATGCGAACGAGTGCCTAATTGAATTGAGATTCATTTCAATGGGAAACATTTGGCTTTGTCTACGTTTACGGAACTGTCGAAGCAGCTCAAGCTAAAAGCGCCTTATCTGCCACGTTTATCGTTCTTAAGGAGTTTAAGAATGAGAATATACTATTTATAACGTTTCGACTATCGCTATCCTGAGCATGTGACATGTTCTAGCAATTGATAAACGCGGCTTATTGTGTTGGCTATTACCACCAACACAATTTTTTCGGAGGTCGGATCACCATGAGAAGTAGCTGCGCGAATAGACACGCACACACAACTCTTGTCATACAAGTTGTGGGCATCCAAGCTGGTGCTGCATTCCCCCATGGTGAGACTGATACCCGCCTGATAATTAAATCGATTGAAGTGCATCGCACTGTACGCATTTTCGGAAAATGCATAAAAAACATTTCCTGAAATTTAGTTTCGACATCCACGCACCTTCATACGGAAAGGTTACTTTGAGAATTTCCACTTTCTCTCTCCTTCATCGTCTCTGTGTTTCTTGCCCTCTCTCTTTCTTTCTCTCTCTTTTTGATTTTGTAAGCCTACTTTTGTTGTGCATGCTGGACAAGTACAAAACTGAGCATGCATTCAGTTTACCAGCCTGCATCTCCTCCCTATCTTCTTTCTCCCTCCTCTCTTCTCGTTCCCTCTTTCGCTCCTCCTCGTCTTTACATCTCTCACTTAAGGGCAACTCAATTTTTCCGTAGCGCTTTGTAATTTTCTGTATCTACCACCATTATAAAAGAGTGAACTCGCCACCTTGTCGCACTTCCTATTCTAAATGTGGTACAAGACAACGGCTATCGTTCGTAACAAATTCTGTATTATGTTTTTGCGAGCGCCTATGACTTCAAGCTGCGTATGCGGAAACGCATGTATTTGTCGTTCGCGACGCTGGTGCTCCTGGATGTCGTGTATATGATGCGCTTAAGCGGTTGGTATTGTGGAAAAAAAGTTAGTTCAGCAACACAGTGCTCACACGACCAGCCTTCTCGACCATCGCTTATATTCTTTATTGTTTATAACGACGATAGTCTTTCTTGGGGTACTACGACGCAACAATTTTGATCTGTCTGTTGGTATACTTGTCTGTCCACCGTAACGATGCTCCAAACGGCCTCAAAAGATATCCCAAACAGCCAACCCTATCCGCAGCGCCCACCAATATTGCTTAAGTTTCAGCGTTCATACTTGTGCGATTGTAAATTAAAATAGCTCTTATTGCGCGTATCTTAGGCACTATAATAATAAGTCTCTATTCTGTGTGTATGTCTTTATACTAGAGAAGGCATACATAAGCAATTCTAAGGACCCTAGCGTTTACCACGCTGCGCTGACAATGCAACGCAGTGCACAAAAAGGCAAGTGTTTTCAATGCTTTGCTAAGACGACACAGTCGTGGCGCCTGCCGTCGCTTTGCGTTCTTCACCTTATCGCCTCCCAGACAGGCGCGCACGCATTCCTTCGTTTTCTAAAATAGCTGCCAGATAGCGCTCGTGTCTCACGTGCATCGATGCGCTCGTTCGCCTTCGCGGCACGGGTCGAGACTCTCTAACGCAGCGCTTCCAGAATACAGTTCAACGATTGCCGCGCACAGAACATAGAATAAACGTTTTGTTCACTCTCTCCAGACACAAGACTATCGTCTTTCGATGACAATTGCGTGAGACATGCGGCTACTGGGCCAATTTTTTTTCTTTCACTTATGTTACGTTTAGTCCCCTAGATAGCTTCCAAGCAATAAATCGTGCATATCGAAATTTGGTGTTTTTGAAAAGATACCAAGGAAAAAATGTTCTACGGGTAAAATACTTCTTGACGACACCAAAAACATAACGTTCGCTGTAAAAAGACGCTAAGTAAGGAAACGTGACTCATGACGCCACCAATTTGTTCCCACCCCAGTCTCCGGGACGCTAAAGATTTGTACGGCACCTGGCCCACATATAGTTTCTCGGTGAAAAATGGAGTATGTCGTCTTCTGAAAGCGCCAGAAGCTTAACATGCCGACTTTCAGGAAATTTCAGTAAGCGCAAGTGGCCAAAGTGCAAAAATGTGTCTGGAACTCATCACGTCACACTAGAGACTCTCCATGTCATCACCAGAATCACCAATTTACCACTATAGTGGCAGAAAAATTTTAAAGTGACAACTCTGACAGTGGTTTTTTACAGCGAAAGCTGTTATGAGATCACAACTCGGGTCACGCGCAATTGTCCACCGCCGCCACCGGTGTCCGTAATCACACCACTCAAAATCAGAAAAAAAAACTAATGACACAATAGGGCTCGGACACGGGTCTGCTGGGTGCCAGCCTAGTATTCTACCACTGTGCTATACCGGTGTTTTTTTTCTTTAATGAATGAAATTATCACTAGTAAAGTACACACAACATACTTCATCAGAAGTCAGGCAAACACACACAAGCGTCCAGAATGAGAAGCCACTCCAGAACGGGGTCAAAAGTCTCAACAACACTGCGCACTTGAGCAACTGCTTCTCGGAAGACAGATCTCGTCGACCGTGGTGGCTGGGCGTGTCTATCAATCATGCGAATTTTCCATGGTGAATAAAGTCCCAACAACATAAGCAGGTCATAAGGAGTAATATCAGTCAGACTCTTTTTGAATGAGAGGAACCTAATATTATGAGCTGTGATTGGAAGTTCTTTTCTTAATGTTCTTTTTAGAATGTCCCAAAAATAAAACAAATGTCACGACAATGAATAAAACAATGCTCTATAGTCTCAGGTTGGTTGCAGAGTCTACAATTCACCGTCCAGGGTACGTGTATTGATTTTTCATTTAGCCACATTTTCACTGGCAGCGTGGAAGTGTGCAGTTTAAGGAAAAATGTTTTTGCTTTTGAGAGTTGTTGGCAAACTCGCTTTAGGCTGGCTTGTGGTCGGGAAAGAAATCGAGTTATTACGACTTATAAAGCATTTTAAAACAGCGAAAAAGCAACCAGTCATCGCACAATGCGAATAGCGTAACGAGTGGACCGTCCATTGCTCCAGCACATTACAAAAGCTTGCTCTTGTACCCTTATAAACTGTGGCGCATACCCACTTCAGCCACAATTCCTCATCGTCGTCAGCCACTGCATGAGCAATTGGCACGAAATTCCTTGGAAGTTTTCAGCGGATACCGCGCTTTTGAGGAGAAAGACAAAAAATAGCATAGCGAATGCCGGGC
>WOVY01007798.1:0-10000 GCA_013436015.1 Rhipicephalus annulatus | reverse complement strand
GAGAGTCCCGGTGTTTGATATGGGATGGCAAGCCACACAAGAGACCCTGGGGCGTAGCTGGGATCCGGAAGAGAGGTGCTACGGGTTTCTTTCTGGCGTTGTTGCTCTTCCGAGGTGAACGCACGGGCGAGCTGGCGGCACTCTTCGGCTTGTCTAACAGCATCGCAGATAGGTGGACACTCGGAAGCATCAGGACGGTAAGGAAGTAGGGTATCAATTGTATGGGAAGGCTCACGTCCGTAAAGAAGAAAGAAAGGTGAGAATCCCGTGGTGGTTTGTATTGCGGTGTTATATGCGAACGTGACGTATGGGAGAACACGGTCCCAGTTGCTATGATCAGATGCCACGTACATTGAGAGCATATCACCTAGCGTGCGGTTGAACCGTTCCGTTAGTCCGTTAGTCTGCGGGTGGTATGCTGTCGTTTTCCGATGAATGACATGGCATTCCGAAAGCAGAGTTTCGACGACCTCGGAAAGGAAAGCGCGGCCTCTGTCACTAAGGAGCTCTCGAGGTGCACCATGTCGAAGGATAAAGCGTTGCAAAATGAAAGAGGCGACATCCTGAGCTGTAGCGCTCGGCAAAGCGGATGTTTCGGCGTAGCGTGTCAGGTGGTCAACCGCCACTATAATCCACCGATTACCATCTGGTGTCAATGGAAGGGGACCGTAGAGGTCAACGCCGACGCGATCAAATGGCTTGGCAGGGCATGGAAGTGGCTGCAATGCGCCAGTCGCACGTGGCAGTGTTGATTTACGTCGCTGGCAGTCAGGACAGCACTGCACGAATTTACGTACAAAATTGTACATGCCGCGCCAGTAATAGCGATGACGAAGGCGTTCATATGTTTTGAACACTCCGGCGTGGCCACATTGTGGATCGTCGTGAAGGGAGGCGCATACTTGCGATCGTAAAGTGCGTGGAATGACCAGCAACCACCGGCGGCCATCGGGAGCGTAGTTTCGTCGATGAAGAAGTTGATCGCGGATGGCGAAATGGAAAGCTTGACGTCGGAGGGATCGAGATACTGGAAGGTTGGGCGTGCCAGATAAATATTCGATAAGAGAGGCGATCCACGGGTCACGACGTTGTTCGGTGGCAATCGAGTCGAGATTTAGCGATGACAAGGTCTGGAGGCAAGTGTTTCCGCACGTCTGATCTGGTGGTAAAGGTGAGCGGGACAGGGCATCAGCGTCAGAGTGTTTGCGTCCGCAGCGGTATACGACGCGAATGTCGTACTCCTGGATGCGGAGTGCCCATCGCGCAAGGCGGCCAGAAGGGTCTTTCAACGTGGAGAGCCAGCAAAGCGCGTGGTGATCAGTTACTAGATCGAACGGGCGGCCGTATAAGTACGGCCGGAACTTTCCAAGCGCCCACACCAGAGCCAAACACTCTTTTTCTGTCACGCTGTAATTAGTTTCGGCTTTCGTCAGAGTGCGGCTAGCGTAGGCTACAACGTATTCTGAATAGCCGGGCTTTCGTTGAGCGAGGACCGCGCCTAGCCCGACGCCGCTGGCGTCGGTGTGCACTTCGGTAGGAGCCGTCGGGTCGAAGTGGCGAAGAATAGGTGGGGAAGTGAGCAGACGGCGCAGAGTAGTGAAGGCAACGTCACATGCAGGGGACCAGGAGGTGAGGTTCACGTCACCGCGAAGAAGCTGTGTTAACGGTGACATGATAGATGCAAAATTTCTAACAAAGCGCCGGAAATAGGAGCATAGGCCTACAAAACTGCGAAGTTCTTTCATGGTCGTCGGCTTGGGAAATTCTGCGACTGCTCGAAGTTTTGCTGGGTCTGGTAATACGCCGTGCTTGGACACGATGTGGCCTAGTATGACGAGCTCACGTGCAGCGAAGCGGCATTTTTTCAGGTTAAGCTGCAGACCAGCGTTGGTCAGACAACTCAAAACGTGCCTGAGGCGAAGGAGGTGCGTAGGAAAGTCGTGGGAGAAAACCACGACATCGTCGAGGTAACAGAGGCACATATTCCATTTGAGGCCACGTAGCGTATTATCCATAAGACGTTCAAACGTGGCAGGCGCGTTACAAAGCCCAAAGGGCATGACGTTAAATTCATATAGTCCGTCTGGTGTAATAAATGCCGTTTTTTGGCGATCGGCTTCTGCCATTGGGACCTGCCAGTAGCCAGACCGCAAATCTAGCGACGAGAAAAATTCCGCTCCGTGAAGGGTGTCAATGGCGTCATCAATGCGCGGCAAAGGATAGACGTCCTTGCGGGTTATCTTATTCAAACGACGATAGTCCACGCAAAATCGAATAGATCCGTCTTTCTTACGCACCAGGACGACGGGAGACGCCCAGGGACTGTGGGATGGTCGAATGACGTCTCTACGAAGCATATCTTCAACTTGATCGTTGATGACGCGGCGCTCTTCAGCGGAGACACGGTATGGTCTTTGACGCAGTGGCTGGTGTAGGCCGGTGTCAACATGATGTTTGACTTGGGATGTGCGGCCCAGTTGAGGTTGCGACACATCGAACGAACTCCTGAACTCAAGCAGAAGATCCAGCAGGTCGGCATGTTCGGTGGGAGTGAGAGTGTCGGCGATGGCGCTGGAAAACGTATCATCGGACGACTCCCCGAGTGCCGACAGTGCTTTGGGGTGGTCGCAGTAGTCGTCCGGGACATCAAACAAAAACGAAGGGTCGAGATCCTGCACGCGGCCGAGACATTCCCCCGCAAGCAATGTGACAGGTGTGGAAAGCGGATTGCTTACGAACATGTTGCTTCTTCCGGCGGCAAGATCAATTGTTGCGAAAGGCAGCGGCAAAGCTCGACGACATTTGAAGATATCGGATGGCATAAAAAGAACTGTAGCGTCAGTGTAGGCGTTGCATGAAACGGGAACAAGGGCGAAATTTCCAGGTGGAATATCGGTATCTTCATGAACGAGCAACTTCGGCGGCTGATGAGGAGCGTCCAGTAATGGGACATCACACAAAGGTGAAAACTCAACTTCGGCGCGTGCGCAGTCTATGACGGCATTATGGCGGGATAGGAAGTCCCACCCGAGGATGACGTCATGCGAACAGACAGGAAGAACAATAAACTCCACGATGTAAAGAATGCCTTCGATGGAGACTCTTGCAGTGCAGGCTGCGAGAGGCGTTACTTGCTGTGCGCTTGCGGTGTGAAGCGACAGTCCCGAAAGCGGCGTCGTTACTTTGCGTAATAAACGGCAGAGATTAGCGGCAATAACAGAAACAGCGGCGCCAGTGTCCACAAGGGCGAAAGTACAATAACCTTCAACAGTTACTGCGACCACGTTAGCAGGAGAGGAGCGAGGGCTTAGACAGTTTGAAAACGGCGCAGTTCTTGCCTCTTGAACTGCGTTGCTTAGTTTTCCTGGTCAGAAGGTCTGGGCCGGCGACGCATTGGGGAGGGCGATCGCCGACGAGGAGAGGGTGCGCGCGGCGTCACGAAGTCGGGGTCGTTAGGAGGGGCATAGCGAGGTGACGAGACCGGCCCGTATCGCGCAAAGGGTTGGCTGCCGGGTTGCGACGATGGGACATAGTCGCCGAACGTCTGAGGTCGACGGCGGCAGTAGCGGGCAACGTGTCCGGGAGTAAAGCAGGCGTAGCATATCGGTCGGTTATCGCGCGTCCTCCAAGAATTGGCTACTGGTGGTGCCGCCCAAGGTGCAGTATAAGCAGCCGGGTGTGCGGGCTGTGAGCGCGAGGTATAGGGTGGTTGCGGAAGCCTACGCACAGCGTCTGCATATGTGAACGGCGCTGCTACAGGCTGCATCACTTGCGAGCAGGCGACAGGAGGAGCCACAGGCTGCGCTGCATACGTTAGGGGCGCGGCCACAGGCTGCACGGCTGGCGGATAGGCGACAGGAGGGCCTACCAGCTGCGCGGCACGCTGGCAGTGGGTAAGGCTGGATAGAGGCGGCTCGTGGTGCGCAACAGGAACAGCTCGGGCAACCTCTTCCGAAATAGCAGTACGGAGCGGGGCAGGTAGGCGGGTGGTGGTCTCGTGAGTGAAGGGCACTAGGGAAAGTTGGCGGGCGACTTCCTCACGGACGAAGGCTCGAACTTGCTGAAGCAGCGGTGAATTGTCCGGCAGGGTGTCGAAACTGCACAGTGACTGACCACCATGCTGAGGCTGCCGAGTCAGAGTGCGTTGCTTGTTCAACTCGTCGTAGCTCTGACACAAGCTGACGACTTCGGAAACTGTGCTCGGATTTCTTGCCAAGAGCATATGAAATGCGCCGTCGTCGATGCCCTTCAGGATGTTTTTGACCTTGTCAGATTCGGGCATGGTGTCATTCACACGTCGGCAAAGGTCGACGACGTCCTCAATATAGCTGGTAAACGTCTCGCCAGTCTGCTGAGAGCGGACGCGCAAGCGCTGTTCTGCACTCTGCTTGCGGACAGCCGGCCGACCGAACACTTCAGCACATGACGTCTTGAAGACGCTCCATGTGGGGATGTTGTGTTTGTGGTTATTAAACCACAATTCGGCGACGCCAGTGAGATAAAAGATCACGTGGCCCAGCTTGTCGGCTTCGTCCCACTTATTGTTGGCGCTCACCAGTTCGTAGTGCTCGAGCCAGTCTTCTACGTCGGTCCCATCCGCACCGCTGAAGACCTTCGGCTCCCGTAGCCTGGGATGGCCAGGGCAGTTGAACTGGAGCGAAGGCGTCGATGTAGTGGCGTTGGTAGTCATGACAGGTGGTAGCGTGCGGCTTCGCAGCTCCAGGGTGTAGCAACGGGGATTAAAGCACCTTCCACCAAATGTGATGAGGTTTATGAGCCGTTAAAGACAGCGACGAGACAGCGTGAAGAAGCGTCCAGCGATCGGCACAGCAACGAACCGAAGCACGAGCCGAGAGAGCCGGGCGTTGGCGATGCTGCTCGCTGCAAGCACATCTTCTTCTTCACAATATATATATATATATATATATATATATATATATAATATATATATATATATATATATATATATATATATCTAGACGCTTACGACTGGGTGGTCTCGTGATCACCCCGTAAACTTGGCGTGAACCAAAATTAGCATGGGAGGTTAAGATGGTTGGACAAATATGACGCGCTGGTCAAGACATGAATAATGTCACAATACCGTCGCGTACGTCGTTAAACGCTTCCCGCCAGGCAGTAGCACATACCCACGGGCGGGTATGTGCCACTGGTATGCGCGTGTGTGCCACAGGTGATTGACCCTTAGTATCTACCCAGGAACGACGAGCACACTCATGGGAAATTTTAACGTACGAGCGTTAAGAAAAACCCGACATTGGTAGGGTCGACCCGACGAATGCAAAGAATAAATTTCAGGGTCCCTGCCGGAATCAAACCCAAGTCTTGTGCGTAGCAATAAAGCATTTTACCACAGATCTACGTGTGGTCTCGGAACTGCTTTTCAAATAGACGCTAATCTTCGTGAAACGTCAATAGTGTTTGCAGTGTTGCCTACCCAACTTTTGAAACTTTGGTACAGCCGTCACGTCGGTGTAACATCAATCGTGGTTAGTTGCCATGCGCTGAGGTCTATTTATGTAGCAGTGTTCAGAGCCAGCATCCTAGCGAGCATCAGCGCTTCATATCAGCTTCTGGTGTTGTTAATACGCGTGTTCCAGTTGGCATCGTTTCGCAAGTGCAAACAACTGGTTATATAAACATCTGCAACCCTTCAACATATGTCTGTGCGTGCAACATTTGTACGTACATTTAACATCATTTCATTACGTGTCGCTCAATAAGAAAATTGCGACAAGGTCACCTTCCCTCCGCATGCTTCGTATAACGTCGATTCCCAGTTACGTGGGATCTGCCGAATTTTTGTCTTCTCTAGACATCATCCCCTCCACGGAGCCGTGCGTACGACAGGTGGTGTGGCATCTGCATACTCCACAGGGGGCGCCACTGTAGTTCCGTGCTATAAAATGACGGAGCGCACGTGCCTCGTTCCTCCTGCGCAACGCCACGATGAGCGCAGCGTCAACGCCAGTACCAGCGTAAGCGTCAACAAAAAATGCAAAACTTGCACCCTCTCCCGCTCAAGCGAACCACCTTCACGCTGCTTCGCATCCACGCACGGTTCTCCTTAGCGAGAGATGGTGTCATTTTTTTTTCATTCAATACCTTAGTGAAGCCAACAAAAGATAATAGCAGTGGCCTAATTTTGGAATCAAGGACACAGCAACACGGCAGAACGAGCGCTATCGATTTCGCCACGATTTACTAACTAGCTCAGGCTGTCACTCTTCGACGCCAAAGGACAATCAAAACTAATGGAAGCACAGAGAAAATAACCGATCTTTGCATATCCAAACAAGACTGAACTTCAGAGGAAGGTGGCTGCCCAAATGAGAAGTCGGTTAAGAATCGATGAATGCGAAATGCCGCCACAGGCCAACGTTCCCAGAAGTGGACTCCATTAGTGCGACGACTGGCGCCCTTTTCGAAACGTCGGCTCAGAAGACTTTCCTTGCAAAGCGATCACCCATGGCATTTACAAAACGTGCAAAGAGTATAAGAGTAAGTTAAGTGTTTGTTTGCTCGCTTGTTTATTTCCCCAAGTTGTTGCATAGCGGAGAGGTGGCACATACGCACTGGAATCTCTGTCACTCTGCAATTGTAGCCTGAATCAGACTTACGTAGAAGGGCCATTTCAAGCACCATTTTTTTTCCTTTTGCAATAATACACAGATACCCACGCCGTAATGATATGAAACATAGTCATACTGCACTCTAGATCTTTGTCCAATAATTCAAGCATGAGTGGAAGCAGGTAGCTTACGTAAAAAGTAGCAGCTGAATATGGCACCAGCTTCCACAGAAACGCGCTTTAGCGCTCTAGACAAGCGTGATTCAGACTGCAAGAAGGGCTATAAAAAAGAACGTAACCGCTCTTCTAAATTGCCTGCGACCTTCGTGACACAAATCTGCGACGCGCTGCGAGAGAGCACAGAGTTCCGTCATTGCACTGGACTGGCGCGCCAGTGCAGTCGCAGCGAAGAGAAACAAAACGTGTATAAAAGCGAAAATAAGTAATATTTTAACAAAAAATAAACGAGCTTAATGCACTCCGCTCTTAGCCCATCCTGTCATGAGATCATTTGCAGGCACACGAAAATTGTTTCTTGTTGGATGAAGACTACGGCTGTCTGCCTGCGCCATCCGGCCCCAGACTTCCATGCCGCAGTCGCCAGCCTCTGGCGTGACGCAGTGAACGGCGTCGCCATATTCTTTCAAGTTCTTTTACAGTGAAGCTTTGTTGGATATGGTTTCATTTATTTGTCCCGTGCGAACAAAAAATAGGTCACAGTTTCGACTCAATGTCGAAGCAATGAATGCGATAGCAACACATCGAACTGTTATACGAAGTAAGAAGGCTAGATTCAGGAACCATACGAAATGTATTGAACAGGGTCGATTGTGCTAGGATTGACAGTAATGCAGTAACCGCAGTATCCAAACAGGTGATGTGAGTAGATGACTGCGTGACATTCGAGAGGAGGCAAAGTCCAAGTTCGGCATCGAGAAACGAAACTAGCCACTGGCTTTCACGTCGAAGTTCGTTAACCTTGATGTCTGCAGTGACTATCACCAGCACATCATGTACAGTACGATCCACTGTTAGGGGGAACACGCGAGTGCGTGGCCGGCGGTCCGCGGGGCGCCAACTGATGGCGAGATTTGGAAACGTGGAGCATGCTCGCTGAATCGCAAGGGCGGTACTTGCCCGCATCGTCTGCTACTTCTCCGCCCTACGTTCGGCGCGCGCCAGCGACAAGATTGCCGTGCTCGCTTCATCGACGATCGATTTCATGTTTGTTATCAAAAGCGGCTGGCTGGTTCGAACAGCGTTTGGAAAGCTTCCAATTTGCTTAAGCTACGTTTGGAAAGCAAAAACACCAGGCCTACGCGAGTGATGGGCTGCGTTATCACTTTCACAGAGTTCCACAGCTGGGGGCGTATTTACTCGCTGATCGCGTTTTTGGCAGAGCTAGTTTTTAGAAGCGGCATAGCTAGAGTATCTGAGGACGAAAGGCTTCGAATAGTCGAGCTGTACACCAAAAAATAGAGCCAGCGTGCTGTCACTTCCATTCGCGAAAAGGCCCTTTTCTCGTTGCCAGCGCAATCCTCAGCATTACTAAAAAATTTTCAGTGCCCAGTTCTGTAATGCGTAGTCTTATTTTGCTTACACAGATCTGCATTTTATTTTGTGTTTCGAGGCTACAGATCTGACCTCACTTGACCTATCTGTCACAAAAGTTTTAGAAATAAAATTTGTTTACTCCGTAGTGCTCTACGTACACCGTTTTTTCAGCGCACGTATTGGTGAAACGTAATGATTCTCGGAAAAGTGAATGCTATCGCATATTTCAAATAAGGAGCTTCTAACGTTTTCGCTTCAACGAAGAAAACGAAATGTAACGCGAGTTATAACTAACATTTGCTGGATACTGCAATCCACAATAGTTATATAATTTTGTGTCTCGCTCTAGTGGAATACAAGTATTTTCAAACACGTGTTTTTTACGTTTTTTGAAATACTATATGCACATGGCTTTTTTTTTCATTTCGCATGAATTCTGAAACTGGATACTGTGGCCATGAATGGAATTGCAACAAAGCTACCGAGAAAGCACAAGAACAAACGAACGGCACTTTTTTTTTCTGAACGCTGATTACCCGGAGAGGAGCAGCTGAGAGTGGCGCGGACATGACCGCATCGCGAAAAGCGAACGCGGTATGCAGCGCACTGCAAGCGCCGGAGCGGAAAGTAGCAGACGAAACGCGGCAAGCCCCACCCTTTCGCGTCTATGCGCATGTGCTGTTTTTGCAAATCTCGCCACCATTTTCGCCATGCGGGCGCCAGCCGCGCGTTGCCGTGTTTCCTCCAAGAGTGGACCATACTGTACGTACGCCGCATAGAAATTGTGCAGCAAGGAGTTCATGACGTAAGTCCACAAGGTTTTAATAAAATGTAAACTGTTGCGACGATGAAGCCGTGCGTTGTATTATGGTGCGAGGGTCACTACAACCCATCAGTGTGAGCGACTTCAATTTCTCTGTTTAAATTGGTAGTGGTGGAGCGCGGTTTCGACGGGAACCAAATCCACAGGCACGACAGGACCAGCAACTTTCCGAACAGTCCTGGACTTGATGCGAGCAATTTTTCTTGTTGCCTCAATGTGAAAGTGGAGCCAAGACATTTTGGAATGCCTTTTTCATGCAACTGTATTGGCGTCAGTGAAGCCACCCCTCCATTGATCAAGCCATTGGCCACGTCAATGCTTAGGGAGAGCAGTATGGCTTGTCCAAGTAGATGCTTTTAGATGCGGAAGCATCTTATACTCGCGCCTTGTAGTGCGCCGTCCGCACCGCTTCTCGAACATTCGACAGCTGACGAGCGCGCATGCGCCGTCGCGCCGTCGCCCACCATCTGTGCCGCGCGCGCGCTTCTCCTTCGAGAACATTCGACAGCTGACAGCGCATGCGCCGTCGCGCCGTCGCCATCTGTGCCGCGCGCGCGCTTCTCCTTCGAGATTCGACAGCTGACAGCGCATGCGCCGTCGCGCTGTATATATACTCAGGTCGGCGCTCGCTCGCTCATTGCCGCTCGTCGGTTGGTTTGTACGGCGCGTCGACGTCCAAGGTCGCGGTGAAATGAATTCCAACGAATCCACAAACACCATGATCGACGTCCCTTCGACCACGCGCCGCCCTTTCGCATACGTGTGTACGTGGTTCACTGATTTAACACCCCCTCCTACAACCCCTTAACCAATTTAGCCATCGACCCATGTAAGTCGCAATTTAACACCCCATTCACAACCACTTAACCAATTTAGCCATCGACCCAAGTAAGTCGCACTTTAAACACCCCCGTTAACCATTATATGCTCGCATCCTCCTCAGTGTTCCCCCCGAGGGAGACTGCGGGCAATTTTTTCAGAATGTTTCTTATAGGTCCTTTGACAGTAAGCCAGTGGCCAATTGTGTATAT
>WOVY01007797.1:0-12123 GCA_013436015.1 Rhipicephalus annulatus | reverse complement strand
TGGTTAAGCAGAAGGAGAGGGAACCTTAGACCGATATGTGGAGAATTGGCTAGATTAAGAAGTCCGCACTAGAGATCTACGAACGTTTAAGCAGGAAATTGGCAAAGATAGGGTTTATGATAATACTCGGGGTAGTTTCTCCACTGTTTGAGGCGAGGACGGGTATTGCGAACCAAGACATATCGGGCCATATACGAAGGGGTAGAAACGGTCTGCAGTGCATGTGAGAGGGGGAGGAAACTGCCAAACACTGATAATGTTCTGTAAAGGGCTTCACCCTATAGTTAAGGAGGATGGCGAAAAGTTTTTCAAAGCACTGGGATTCAGGACGGGACAGGGGGGCAAAATAGACTTTAGGCGGGTAGAATAACTAGAAGGAGGTTATCTGATTGGTGACAAAAGTCAAGGCACGAGTGGAAAATTAAACCCTTCACTACAAAGTAGGAGTCCTCAACCTTACGATTTAAAAGGAAAAAAAGAAATCCAGTTTTTGGTTCACCAAGCATTACGGCTTGGGGGCGTTAGCGACCACCCGATCTTAAGGGTACAGCCATATCCATCATTCAATTCAACCAATCCAATCCGATCCAATCAAATGAAATCCAATGAAATCCAATGAAACCAAAACAAGTCTAACGAAACCAAATAAAATCCAATCAAATCAAATCAAATGAAACCCAATCAAATCAAATCAAAACTAATCTAATCAAATAAATTCAAATCAAATGAAATTGAATCAAAATAAATTCAATGAAATAAATCAAATCAAATCCAATGAAATCCAATCCAATGAAATGGAATGAAATGAAAGAAATCAAATCAAATCAAAAGAAATCCAATTTAATCCAATCAAATCCAATCAAAATCAATCCATCCATCCATCCAATCCCGGCTGTTGCAACACCACAACCGCCACCACCACCATATCCACGTTAATGAGATCTGTACATTTTCGGTACTCAATAGCGTTTCTGTTACTCTCTTCTCCTTCTGCACATGGCTGTGGTCATAGAATCTAGTTTCAAGAACGGGTCTCGAGTCTACTTTGTTCAAATGCACCCGGAGTGGGCGTTGGTGGTTGGTATTTCGAGCGCTGCTGTATGCGTAGTCTTCAATTATCTCTCTGCTTCCGCGTGCAGAAACTGAATTTAGAGTTGTCCCCGCCATTATTCCGATGCAAAACAACCAGACCTTTGTGAATTCAACAGCCATTGAAAGTCTTTATAATGGTGTCACATCAGAGCGACCAATTCACGATCCCTATGGAGTGACATGACACGATGAGAAGATTTCGGTTATGTCGAAAAATGGTACTTGCAAACGCTGTTCCTTACGTTCAACGAGAAGCGAACGCTGTGCTTGCTACTGTTAAAGTGGCTCGGTGTTAAAGTACTAGTATTAAAAGTAAAAGCACTCAAAAGTTCTACGCCAGCACTTCAACTACGAAAAAGCAATTGAATGAAGGAGGGGGAAGGGGGGAGTCGAGCAATGATCACTTACGGCGCAAACCGACCAAAGTAACTATATTATAGGCGACTTACGTTCGCTACTGGTGCGCCAGGATAGACTAGTAAAAAAACCAGTTGAAATCATTGAGAAAAGAGAGGGGGGGCCGTTGGGGGGCGCTGACCAGCGCGGACGTCTCCGCATTGGCTCTGAATCTTTTGCTTTTTTCGGGTTTTTTATGGAGTTTTCAACCCAGTTCTCTGCTCTGAATCTGTGTATAAGGAGGTTTTGCGCACGAGGATACCCGATTTCTGGACTTTGGGTGCGTATTTGCCATTTTTCGACCGTTCTTCTGATCGGAACGCCGCGGAAGAGGGCTAGCCCTAACATTAGGCTTAGAGGCTTTGCCGCTTCGCCGCCGTCAGTTAGGCCTAGTGACGAGTAGGGCGGTTGCTCACACTTTCCCGAGAAGATGCAAGTTGAAGTGGAAGGCGAAACGATCGAGGAAGAGGAACTCAGCGATGCGGGCTGGAATTTTGTGCGCGGCAGGTCTTCACAGCAAAGAATCGGCGGGCACGAACCCGACGAAGGTTCTAGAAGATATGGCGTCGGTTCTGGCGCGTCTTCCCGCCGCGGCCGTTCAACACTGAAAAAACGGATTATTGCGTCCTCTCGCATGCCCGACTTGCCGGAAGATCACCGACGGATCGTCATACGACCGCGGGATGGTTTGGATCTCAGAAAAGCAGGACACTGCAAAGTTGCAGAGGCAATCATGGCCGCTGCGAAGATCACTTACGACGCTGCGGGAGAAGACGTAGTCTGCCCCAACGTTACACAGAATATCGTCGTGGTTAGTACGCCGCTGGAGGAGCACGCGAAGAACTACGTGCGCATTAAGCAAATCAAGGTTGGAGAGAAAGTGTACAACGTCAACGCCTACTACTCCGCGGGTGACGGCTACTGCAAGGGTGTTATTCGGAACGTGGACCGGGAAATCACCGAGAAGGAACTCAACACTATGATTGTGCATTCCGGGAATCCGACTGCCATGCAAGCCAAACGCATAAAGGACACTGGTTCCGTGGTCATCGTATTTGAAGGCTATGAAGTTCCGAATCACGTCAAGTTTGGAGGTGTTCTTCTCAAGTGCTACCTGTATAGGCGGCAGGTGGATGTGTGCTACATATGCGCCAAAGTAGGCCATCGAGCGGATGTATGCCCGACGCCGGAGAAGAAAACCTGTCGTGGATGCGGGGTGGAAAACCCCACGGACTCACACGAGTGTAAAGCGAAGTGCAAGCTATGCGGACAGGGTCACCCAACGGGTGATCGGACTTGTAAGCAGCGCTATCAGACTCCTTTCATCGTGAGACAGCGACGAAGAGAACGGATTGAAGAGTCAAGACGGGAACGACAGCTTCCCGGAAGATTTGAAGATTTTCCTCGCATCGAAGAGCGGGGCGACCAACGGCGGAGCCATGGCTCTACCCATCGCTCAGAGTCCGCTGGCCCTAGGTCACAATCCGGCTCAAGGCCTGGTCATCTCCCGGCGCAAACAACATGGGCGCAGAAGGCTGGTGGTGTGAAAACACAGCAGGTAAGTGGGGGTAGTCCTACATGGCAGCCGGGCAGTGAGGAACTTAAACAGATGAGAGAGGAGAATTCTCTTCTAAAGGAGATGGTAATGACACTTAAAGAGGAGATCGGAACGCTGAGGAAAGCTTTGGAGGATACTAGTAAGTCGGCTCCTGTTGCTATGGAGACTTCGGCAGGAACTGTAGGTCGCAAACGCAAAGCGGTAGGTGATGTAGCTGTTTCGGACAAGGACGGTTTTGAAGCGTTTCGGGAGACTATGGAGAAGTCGCTATCGGAGATCACGAACATACTCCAACAGCTTCGAGTGGACGTAGGGGAGCTCAAGAAGCAGAGCGCTGATCACGGTAAGCGACTTCGAGCATTGGAGACTAGGACTGATGAGGTCCAAGAAGTTACGCCACAGGAGAAAGGGCAGACGCCGCATCTCCCTTCGCCACAGTCAAAGGCTGGGGCGGATGGAAACGCAAAATTTGGCAGCGAAAATGGCGGGGCAAAATAAGCAGCACCCGGCACTCCGCGTGTGGCAGTGGAACTGCTGGGGGTTTCAAGAAAAAAGGCGGCATTGTGCCAATTTATTAGAGCTAGAGAAGGCAAGCCACATGTCCTGTTGCTGCAGGAGGACTCTCCTAGAGGGGATTACCCTCTCTGGGTATGAGACTTTTCTGCCGCAAATCGGATGACGGCAGGGGGATAGCGGTGTGCGTTTCCAAGCAAATCTCGGCTCTCGTACATCACGATCTTGACAAGCGATTTAAATCAGAATATCAGTGCATTGAGCTTCTCCCCGGGAGGCGACTGCTCAAGGGGTTGCTAATTTTACATGTTTACAGTTCCCCGAAACGTTCGAAGGACCGCTTTTATGCCCTTATTTCAAAGGCTATGAGTCTCGCGAACCGCGGAAGATCCCGCTTTTGGTGTCTGGAGATTTTAACGCGCCACACACTGCGTGGGGGTATCCAAAAACTACAACGAAGGGTGACTCACTTTACAAGAGCACGCATGACTTGGGCATGATTATGCTGACTGACCCCCGTTATCCGTCGCGAATAGGAAATTCAGCCTGTAGGGACACTACGCCTGATTTGACTTTTACAAATTTTCAGGATCACTGCGAGTGGACTAATTTATATGAACACTTAGGTAGCGACCATTATATACTAGAAACTACGCTGTCGGCAACTGTCACAGCTAGCAGGAAACACACTATAGTAGACTGGGATCTTTTCCGCGATATTCGTAAAGATGGGGGCTGCTGGGAAAATCTTGCGGATTGGAAACAGAACTTATCTGGCGACGTTAAGAGGGCCACAAAGGTCATCGAGACGCCGCCAGAGATTGGAACCATGGATAGCAAACTTGCCCACCTCTTCGAGGCCAGAAATGGCCTTAGGGAGCGCTGGAAACTGAACAAGCTCAATCGGCGGTTAAGGCGAAGGATTGCTGAAATTAACAGGGAGATCGAGACCTACTCCATGCAGCTTGAGAGAGCGCGATGGGAGGAGACATGCAACATGGTAGATGGACAAATGCGTGTTGGGGGGAAATGGAACTTGCTTAAACATCTGATGGGGCCCGAAAAAAGCAAGGGTAGTCAGTGCCGGGTGGTCGACCGCATAGTCAGCGCGGCTCTCAGAGACAGCTCAGAAAAGGAGGTTTGCGATATGCTTGCAAGCAAATATTTGCCGCTTAGAGGGATGGATCCCACCCTTTCCAAGCCCCCCCTCTATAGTGGGCGGATGCAATCCAAGCTTGATGAGAATATCACGACAGCTGAAGTTCGGATGGCGCTAATGGATCTCAATGGCAGGTCGGCACCCGGGGCTGACCAGATCACTAACAAGACTTTGAGGAACCTTGATGACGCCTCAATTGACTTTCTCACCGACCTTTTTAACAAACACTGGGCTGATGGCACGTTCCCCGAGGAATGGAGACATGCGGAGGTGATCCTCATCCCTAAGCCGGGCAAAAAGCCCAGCCTTGACAGCCTCCGCCCCATCTCACTTACATCTTGTGTTGGAAAGGTCTATGAGCATGTTCTGAATAATAGGTTCTGTGCATTTATCGAGGATGAGGGTCTCCTCCCTCCGAATATGGTGGGTTTCCGTCCACACCTCTCAACGCAGGATGTGATGCTTCTCCTTAATCTCACATCATTGACGACAGCACTCGCGATGCCAGGGCCATACTTGGTCTCGATCTGGCTAAGGCGTTTGATCACATATCTCATGCCCACATATTGGAATCCATAAATGACATGAACCTGGGTGCGCGATTTTATAATTTTGCCGCTGCTTTTCTCAGTGACCGAACGGCTACTCTTAAGTTGGGGGAGCTGAAGTCAGAACGGTACGAATTAGGTTCACGTGGAACCCCTCAGGGGGCAGTCGTCTCCCCGCTTCTTTTCAATATTGGCATGACTCGCCTTGCTCGCGAACTGGACGAACTCGAGGGGTTGGAAAGTGCGCTCTACGCGGATGATATCACGGTGTGGGTCCGAGGCGGTGCCATAGGGCGCCTTGAGGACAGATTGCAGGAGGCGGTCAACACGGTTGAAAGAAACATCAGTCGTATGTCTTTAAAGCTTTCAAGTAGTAAATCTGAGCTATTAATATACAGGCCCACCAGACAAGGACGGCGACCTAAGGACTGGGTCCCCCCTGAGCAGGTGGATGTGACATTATTGACTGCTAGTGGGGCTAGAATTCCCAAGGTTAGCTGTATCAGGATATTAGGCATGCTCATTTCAGCGGATGGACGTAACACGGAAAACTTTACGTAGATTAGAGCAACATACTGCGGCTACGCTTCGCCTCATTATTAGAGTTTCTAACAGGAAAGGAGGCATGAAGGAGGACAATCTTCTTCGCCTCTTTCATGCCTTCCTCATGAGTCACGTTCATTATGTTGCGTCTATGCATCACTGGCTCGCTGCAGAAAGGGAGAAGCTCAATGTACTGATCCGTAAAACTGTTAAAAGGGCACTCGGCCTTCCAATCCGAACTAGCACGGAGGGGCTGTTAGCATTAGGAATTCACAACACGTTGGATGAAATTATAGAGGCTCAACGCACGGCGCAGATCTCTCGCCTCTCGGTCACCCGGGCGGGTCGGGAGATTTTGGCACGTGCCGGAATTTCTACAATACTCCAGGAAGAGCGGATGACTTCTCTTGACTCCGCCGTTAGACAGGCACTCGTAGTTTATCCTATTCCTAGGAATATGCACCCTCAATTTAACGTCGCAAGGAGAAGGGCTAGAGCCAAGAAAATTTGGAGCAGGTGCACTCGAAGTCGGGATCGTCGACCTTCACGGACGCTGCGCGTGCGGATAGGAATCGTTATGTGGCCGTTGCGGTCTCTGAGCGAGGTACAGTAATGTCGGCATGCTCTGTCAAGGCAACCTCCCCAGCAATAGCTGAACAGGTATCCATCGCACTAGGGCTTTTGGATTCATCCCGTGTTCAGATCTACTCTGATTCCCGTTCGGCGGTTAGAGCCTTTGCCTCTGGCAGGGTCTCCCCACCTGTTGCTAGAATTCTCAGAGGTAGGACCATCACTCCACACGAGATCATTTGGTTCCCGGCCCATATGGGCTCCACGATCAGCGGCATCACCAACTCCAACGAATTGGCCCACGCCCGGGCGCGAGGACTTGCCTTCCGCGCGGGGCTTCACGGCCCTGGCACGTTGGACCGCTCCGCCCCGCCCGGGGCCGATCCTCTGGATGGGGGTGCGGCTGATCGAGGGTCGCGGGACGTTCTAGCGACATTTAACGAAGTCACTTCACATTATCGTTTGAGTCGTAGGGTCTTTCCTCCACCCCATTCGCATCTTACCAGAGGACAAGAAGTCACGCTCAGACTACTACAGACAGGGGTTTACCCCTGCCCAGCTAATGTATCTATTTATATGGATATATCTCCTGACTGCCCGGACTGTGGGTGTGTGTGTACATTTGAGCACATGATGTGGGACTGCCCCCACATACCCAAGGAACTCAAGGCGCAAATCATCCCAAGACAAGGGTTTTATTCCGCCATCAAAAGTACGGATCGTCACCGTCAGCTTCGGGCAATCCAAGGGGCCCACGATGCCGCAGGCAGGTACTCCCTGCCTGTTCCAACGTGGGAGCGGCCCGCAGGGGCGTCGGGGTAAAACCCGACTCTCCTCCCTCGGTGTACAATAAAGTTATCTATCTATCTATCTATTGAGAAAAGACGCTCTCACGGTAGTTTGTCTGCGTGGTAGCAATCCGTCCAGAAAAGATGCAACTGTCCCATCTCAGTGGGTAGTAGTATGAATTACAGTGGTGGCCGCAAAGGGGAAAACGGAAGTAATTGTGGTGTGCTCTGCCATAGGCCTATTAACGTGGTGGCCGCCTGCGTGTGACGTCGACGAGTCTATTTTGCTCGCGCAAACGCCAACGATGATTTTCCCAAAGGGGACACGCTGCTTTTTACAGCCGAAGTTTTTATTCAGCTGACTTCTGATCACATGCATCAAACATGAAAACTGGAACAAAGAGATATAAAAGCAGGACTTCCTTTGGCCGCGGAATGCATAAAGCGAATCATCCGGCGAGCTGCCAATACTCTTAGGATGGGTCAGGTGGACAAGATGCGTGCACTATAAGAAGGCGTTCAGGGCGTGATATAATGTTGGTTCATCTAACTTTTTTTCTTCCTATGGTATTTGTGTTTACAAAAAATATAACAGAAATAAAAAGGTGCTGAAGTTGTAGGGTACCAACTTTTAATGTAATGATCGCATTATTTACCATGGTATTGACTAAGCTGGTGTGATGTGGATGTGGTTTTACTGAATGCAATTTTTCCATGAAACAAGGAAGAAGCATCTAGATGATTGGTTAACCTGCACTTGTTGCAGGTTAAAGTAAAATTGATACGTTGTCGTACAGTTAAGCGTATGCAATGCGCTTTCGTTAGGCATGGCACGTACAATTTGAATAATTAGGTTTATTTCAATAAATAAATGAATAATTATGCCGAAACCATTTCATCCGCCTCGAGGCACCACACTAAAAAAGACAGATCTGTGTGTTTTATTCAGGAGCTGGATTTTCAACGCTTCAAGTTTCGTCGCTACTGTTAGCTGCCACAAACTTCTGACAATTGAATCAGGTGTAAAAAGTTTGTAGCAACATTTCCCTGATTCCATTAGACGTCCCTCTTTTTTTAAGTGTTTGGCAAACTAACAAGCTTGAAAACAACACCAAAACTAAATTCTCACGTATTATTTATGTTCAGGCCTAGTACATTAGACGTAGCTTTCTTTCTCGACTAACCTTTACATTATAGGCCTTCACTTTGGTGAAACGCTCGAAGAAATGCACAAATGTGTGTGGGGCAAGCCAGCGTGTTGTAACTTTTCCGAATCACCGCTGAGAATTTGCCCATGCACGCACACCATTGAGAAATAGCATTTCTTAAACATTCCCGGTTGCATTCCAGGTGACATCGAACCTCAGTTGTCGTGGATTTAAGCAGAAAAACAAGAAACACATCTTTATGGACGTCATCGTCAGGTACGTGTGCTCCAGTTTAGGTATTTTCAAAGTTGATCACGTCGGCGGCGGTCTGATGTAACACATCGCACTCGGCATACTTAGCTTCGGTATCACCCGGATCGGAGCCTATAGAAATCCGATGATCATTAGCAGTAATTACTTTCAGTTCTTGAGTAATTTAACAATTCAGCATGCTATAAATATCTTCAATCTCACAACCCTCCCATTCAATGAACCTCAATTGAATATTAAAAGACTTAAGCAATAACGTTTGCTTCATTGCTTATTTTGATATAACTTTAGACACTGCATTGCTTTTCGGCCCGGTTGTAGATGTTCTTCACGAATATGACAGTAACCTATATACTCTAAAATGATGTTCCTATGAAATTTGCATTGTCTTTGAAAAAAACACACCCTGCATAAGAGACCGACCTACGTAAACTGCCATCAATTATTAACAACAAAATCCGCTCCTCTGATTCAGTAGTTGGTGTGGTGATTCAAACTAAAGCCTCACACTTCCCTTTGAGCTTCCCTCCCATTGAGCTTCCCTCCACGAAGAATTATTGCGCGTTTCGGCAGTGCCCTATCTAGAGCCTCCGTCTTACTGTGTCCGGCCGTCAGCACTCTGCTGGGAACATAAGGTGTCAAGACCAGTGTAGAGGACAGTAAAGATGGGAGGAGGAAGCAACAAAAAGGGAGAAGGCAGGGAGGTTAAGCAGAAAGACATCCGTTTGGCTACCCTACACTGGGGAATAAAGGAAGGGGACAAAAAAGACGAGAAAGAAGGAAGAGAGGGAAAAATGGGGTGGGAGAGAGACTGACAGTAATTTCACTGCAGCGTGTAGAACTCTACCGCATGTCACAGGCGTTCACACAAGCCTGTCTTTCTCAGGAAACGCAGCAGGGCTTTCACTGCCTTGTGGGCTGTCGAGGCATGTGTACGTTGCTGTAATAGCACCTGCACAGAAAGAGGCCGATCATCCAGTCGCCGCATTGCGTTGGCAAGTACTTGTCTCTCTGAGGCAAATCGAGGACAATGACACAGCAGGTGTTCGATATTTTCGTCGGTGCCGCAAACATCGCACGTCGCACTGTCAGTAATTCTGATTACGTGGTATAAGCTTTCGTGAAAGCAACTCCCAGCCAAAGGCGATAGAGAAGCGAAGCTTCAGGTCGATGTAGGCCGGGTGGAGGCCGGAGTTGCAGTGAAGGGTCGAGCTCGTGCAGTCGTGTACGTCGTATGCTTGGTGTGTTCCACTCAGTTAGTGTGAGACTGCGGGCCAGTTGACGAACCTGCCTCGCCGCATCAGCTCTGGAAAGCGGTATCGGAACGCTGTTCGCTTCTTTATGTGACGTGCGAGCAGCATGATCAGCAGAATCATTGCCGCCGATACCACTATGCCCAGGTAACCACTGAAAGACGATGTCATGGCCTTTTTGTATTAACAGGTGGTGAATTTTCACGGTTTGGTAGGTCAACTGGTCGTGCCATCCGCGTCGGAGAACTGATATCAGGCACTGTAACGCTGGTTTTGAGTCAGAAAACACAGCCCCTTTACCTGGTCTTTCTTCTGAATTGATGTGTTCCAGTGCATTGCGCAGAGCCTCGAGTTCTGCCGTCATTGAACTTGTCACATGAGAAGTCTTAAAACACCGAGTTATCCCTTGTGATGGTATAACCACTGCTCCACCTGAACTAGATGGCGTAGTAGAGCCATCCGTGTAAATGTGCACGTGGTTACTGTAGTTTTCTTCCAGTAGGAATAGACTCAGTTGTTTCAGGGCATGTGTTGGCAAGTCCGATTTTCTCCTCATTCCTGGAATCATAAAGTGAACTCGCGGCCGGCTCAAGCTCCAAGGAGGAAGCAGTGGCTTTGATGCAGGTGCGTATGTCTCAGCAAACGATGAACGATGCTTGGAGACAATAGTGCCGTATGTCGTGCGGGGCCTTTCAGCAGCTAGGCTCGCCAGGTGGTGGGAAGGGGTCCTGGCATAATGCCTGAGGTGCATGCGCATTGTCTCGGTAATAATATGCGTATTTATTGAGTGATCTTCAGCGATGGCAATGGTTTCAGCCGTTGAAGCACTGCGGGGTATTCCAAGGCATATCTTAAGTGCTTGGGCTTGAATGCTCTGAATTGCGCGCAGGTTGGTCTTGCCGGTGTTAGACATTGCAGGTAAGCTGTACCGTAATAATCCGATAAACAGCACTCGGTACAGTTGTAGCATGGATGGTATGGGCACTGCCCAATTTTTTCCTGCAAGGAATTTGAGCATGTGGCATGTTGCGATTAGCCGCTTCTTCACGTAGTTCACGTGTGGAGTCCACGACAGGTTTCTATCTATTATGACTCCCAAGAACCTTTGGCTTCTGCTGAACGATATGTATTCTTCATTAATCGATATACTGTAAGCAGACATTGGTTTCCGCGTGAACGCTACCACTGCACATTTTCCGCAGGACACCTCGAGGCCTTGTTTACGAAGATAGCATGACGTCGTTGTAGCAGCCTTCTGAAGGCGGGCGCGAAGCTGAGGCCTTGTCACACCTGATGTCCAAATGCAGATGTCATCAGCATAGACAGAAAGTTCTACAGTGCTAGGTAGCTGCTCGACTAGACCAATGAAAGTTAGGTTGAAAAGGGTAGGGCTTAACACTCCTCCCTGAGGAACTCCTCGGCTGCTGTAATAATCAGGTGTTGAACCATTCGCTGTCATCACGTAAAATGATCTCAGCTGTAAGTAGCTGTACACCCACATATATATCTTCCCACCAAGACCTACTGTTTCCAAAGCACTAAGGATGGCTTTATGGGTGACATTGTCGTAAGCCCCCTTAACGTCTAGAAACAGGCGGCGCAAAGTCTCTTACAGGCTTTCTGGTGTTGAACATATGTCACCAGATCAACAACGTTGTCGATTGACGAATGGCCGCGCCTGAATCCGGTCATCGATACTGGATAGATTTCGTAGTGCTCTAAATACCACTCCATTGTGTTAGAATCATTCGTTCCATCGTTTTTCCCACACAACTGGCAAGTGCGATAGGGCGGTATGAGGCAATATCCAAAGGAGATTTACCAGCCTGTAGAAGTGGAATGAGGCGACTTGACTTCCTTGCCTGGGGGAACAGTACCAGTCTGCCAGGAGTCGTTGTATAGGCGTAAGAGTGCCTTCCGAGCTTCGTCTCCAAGATTACAAAGGGCACGATAGGTCATGCCGTCAGGACCGGGTGCTGAAGAAACGTCTGCACAGAGCCAGTGCTGCCTCTAGCTCATCCATAGAAAACTGGCATTCCATACGGGGATCACGTGAGGGCGGTGGGTTTTCAAAAGTTCCCCGTTCTTGATACTGTGAAATTGGAATCACGGCAATTCTTCTACAGAAAGATTCTGCGAGACGTCAATCTCTCTGCATCGAAGGTGAAGTGCCAGAGATGTAACGGGTGTCGCTGACCCAAGGTTGGTGTAAGACCCCGGACAGTTCGCCATATCATGATAGGGGCTTCGTGGATCCAACGACTCGCAAAAGGATGTCCAACGTT
>WOVY01007796.1:0-50704 GCA_013436015.1 Rhipicephalus annulatus | reverse complement strand
GTTATTGTGCTGCCATTGTCACACCTGTCCCGTTATTAGGGAGGCGATCGCCGGGCTAATTCCAAGAGCCGAAGTATCGGCCCCCCGAACCGCACCACAAAAGCGTGGACAATTTAGAAGTGGTCCTTTTTGGTGCGCCAGCGGACGCCGGCTGTGGCCCAAAGAACAAGTCAGAGCCGAGAGTTGATAAACAAACAAATTATATTCTCAATAATGGCAGATCGAAAATAATACACAAAAATGCACACTCCACAATAGTTGCATACAATATGTCACCAATTAAACCAATCAATCAACGTACTACACAATACAATCAGCCACACTTGAAACAACGGACTCGGACAACAATACGAGCTACAATGCAGTCGCATGCATTGAACAACCAAGACACTTAAAGACTAATGAGATAGAAAACCTATTCAGTCCAAAGTTCTTGGAACCAAAGTCGAGATGATACTCTTTCGAGAATCACTCACTCAAAGTCCAGCGTTGTTGTCGTTCCGCAGCCCTCGAAGTTTCTCTTCCAGGAAACCTCCCGTCTTCAATTGGCCACTCTTCAAACTTCGTCTTCGCCGGAACACGTCGGCTTCACACCCGCAGCTGTTGCCACGGGTCTTCGCTCGATAGCGGTAAACACACGCTCTTGCCTGTAGCCCGAGCCTTCACCCCTCAGGTGGAAATCCTCTTCATCTCCGGCTTCGTCCCTACGGACCAAAACCTTCGCCGACTACACGGCGGAATCCCTACGCGCTCTGGCGCTCACTTCGGACTCCTCGTGATCTCTCATCACGTCTGCTCGGTTAAATTCCTTTGCGCGCGACATTCCAGACGGTTCTCGTCATTTCGTCGGCGCGATGCGCAGCGAAGGCTGGGAAGAGGGCGAGACGGTTGGAAGTCCCTCCGCGTCCGATGACTCAACTCGGTATGACCACGCCCCTTTCGTTCTGGAAAAATCGAGTGCTTGCTCGGCCGCCGTTGTGGGGTGAGGAGGTTTGTCGTGAAGCCACGCTTCTGCGGGGAGAGCGCGCGCCTGGGGAGCCTTGGACATTTGCTTTCTTTTTTTTCCTTTTGACCTCGCGGCGTTTCTCCCGCCCGTTATCGCAAGAATTTGGCGGCGCGCCCGTTTTTAGCGCTCGTTTTGTGACACGGCCCCCCACTTTAAGAATATTATCTAATAATATTCAAACCACACGAACGAGCGCGAACAGTCGCCCCACACTCTCACAGACTGTAACATAGTCCGTCGCTCATGACTCGTCCCATTCACAATAGATCACTTAATACAATTGTACATTGTAATTCAATTACACAACACGTGAAAACACAACCACAAGCACATGAGTACAACACTCCACCACACATTCCCAATATACAAATGTACAAAGTTCTCTCACTACAACAATGGTACAATACTATACATCACATCACAGCACAACACTTCAACACTTGTGACACAGGATACCACAACATTAACACAACATATGGCACTCAACACTGCCAAACACATTCTGCTTTGACCTCAGCACTTATCCTGTGTACTTTGGGCTGCGCTTGCGTCCTTTCTTGCGGTGCTCGCTCGATCTCTTCTTGTATTTCCACGTTCTTTTTCGGCGAGCCCTTTCCAACGACGATATCTGAGGCGTCGTCTCAGCCATCGTTGTCTCTTCCGACACCGTTAACGCGTCATTACATTCGACGGGTCCTGTCTGTTTATTTACCCGCTTGATCATGCCTCTACATTTCGCCCGGCTGGCCAACTCCGTCTCCTTTACACTGTCGGTGGGTTGAGGTCGTGCCGACGTAAGTCCGGTTGCTCGGCCCGTGAACTTATTCGACACGATCGTCTTCTCCTTCGCTGTCTCTTGCACCGCGGCTTCGCCTCGGGCTCTAGTGAGATCCGTCACGGGATGCTCCTCCACTGTATCTCGCGGCCGCTGTGTTGGCGAGGGCTCTATCTTCGGGTCTTCTCCCAAACATTCTGGATCACTTGGCCCTCGCGCCCCGTCGATGTTTCCGATGACAAGGTCATACAGGGGGGTCGTCATGCATAAAGCAGTAACCTTCCCACTGAAGTACGGGGTTTCAACCTCGATTTCTGCTTCGGGAAGCATCCGAACTGTACGGTCGATTAGGCAAACTGGTTTAGTTTTGCCTGTTAGCTCACCTTCCCGTACCAAATTTCTCCGCACGATAACAGTGGAGCTACCGGTATCTCTTAACACCGTAACCTTTTCGCCCGCAACTTTTCCAGGCAGCGCTGGCATTCCCTTCGTGACACCGGTTGGCTGTTTTGACATTACGGCACCCACAATAGGAATTTTCTCCCCATTTTTCAATTCTACGAATCCGTCGGTGACGGCATTATTATCGGATTTCGGTGCTGCTTGCACACAGGATACCTGGTGAGTTTGACTCGCTCCGTTTCGACATGCATCTGCTTTGTGCCCAGTCTGACCACACTTGAAACATTTTACTGCCGTAGGGCTCGTAAAGATCGTTCGACAGTTTTTTGCGCGATGACCCACTCGGTTGCACAGAAAACATCGTGGAATGCTCTCTGGTGCACGCTTCTTTTCTTCGGGAGCCAATTTCTTCGAATCATCGGGACAATCCTTCTTTACCTTGGCCAAATTAGTTCCACCTTGCGCTTCCAAGAATTTATCAGCTAATTCAAGCATGTCTTCAAGTGAGTCAGCCTTCCTCTGTTTCAAGTACAGTGACAGGCTTGGGTGGCAACTAGTAAGGAATTGTTCTCTAATGAGGAGCTCTCTAAGTTCATCGTACTCTTGGCTGGCCCTGAAAGTTCAATCATCTGTCGAAATAATGGCAAAGTCGGGCGGCATACTGCGTAGCTGTCTCACCGTCAGCCGGCTTTCCTGTCCGAAATCTGTCCCGGAATCCTTCCACAGTGAATCTAAATCGCTTCAACAAAGCAGCTTTCACCTTTGCGTAGTTGGCTGCATCGGTCGGCGTCAGCCTACCGTACACACTGAGCGCTTCACCACTCAAGCAAGTACTCAAAGCAGTTGCCCATTGCTGTTCTGGCCAATTCTGGCTCCTCGCAATCGTCTCAAATCTGTGGAGGTACGCGTCTAGGTCGTCCTTCCTTTCATCAAACGCTACGAGCAGCTTGCTTGGGTTCAAGCGGAAGCCGTGATTTTCCCGTTCGCTGCTGTCAACTCTAGCTTGGACGGGAGTTTCACTTCGCTGTTGCAAACGGAGCCACTCGAGTTCCATCTCGTGCTGCCGCTACCGTTCCCTTTCAGCCATCTCTGCTTCTCTTTCTTCTTTCCACTGTCGCTCCCTCGCTTCTCTTTCTTCTCTCGCCCTTTCAGCTGCCAACCTCTCTCTCTCTCCAACTCAGCTGCTTTTTCTTCCTTGGCCCTCTCTTTTTCTTCTTTTTCCTTCTGGGTGACCCACTTCCGTAGTTCGGCGCCAGAAAGACCCATCTTCTCACCAAGAGCAACTAACTTTTCGAGATCCATTGTATCTCACAAATAAGACCTTGCCGCGTGCAAAAAGTATCTGCCTAAATCAGCCTATCGGAACACTCCCCTGCACTCGTTAACGAGAACACTGAACAACACTCAAAATTGTTCCGATAGCACTATCAACAATTCGAGGCTCTTTCTCACTACTTTGGACACACTGTGCACCAAAAGGTCCTGTTTCGCGGACGCCAGATTAATTGTCACACCCAGGTCCCGTTAATTAGGGAGGCGATCGCCGGGCTAATTCCAAGAGCCGAAGTATCGGCCCCCCCGAACCGCACCACGAAAGCGTGGACAATTTAGAAGTGGTCCTTTTTGGTGCGCCAGCGGACGCCGGCTGTAGCCCAAAGAACAAGTCAGAGCCGAGAGTTGATAAACAAACAAATTATATTCTCAATAATTGCAGATCGAAAATAATACACAAAAATGCACACTCCACAATAGTTGCATAGAATATGTCACCAATCAAACCAATCAATCAACGTACTACACAATACAATAAGCCACACTTGAAACAATGGACTCGGACAACAATACGAGCTACAATGCAGTCGCATGCATTGAACAACCAAGACACTTAAAGACTAAAGAGATAGAAAACCTATTCAGTCCAAAGTTCTTGGAACCAAAGTCGAGATGATACTCTTCCGAGAATCACTCACTCAAAGTCCAGCGTTGTTGTCGTTCCGCAGCCCTCGAAGTTTCTCTTCCAGGAAACCTCCCGTCTTCAATTGGCCACTCTTCAAACTTCAACGTCTTCGCCGGAACACGTCGGCTTCACACCCGCAGCTGTTGCCACGGGTCTTCGCTCGATAGCGGTAAACACACGCTCTTGCCTGTAGCCCGAGCCTTCACCCCTCAGGTGGAAATCCTCTTCATCTCCGGCTTCGTCCCTACGGACCAAAACCTTCGCCGACTACACGGCGGAATCCCTACGCGCTCTGGCGCTCACTTCCGACTCCTCCTGATCTCTCATCTCGGCTGCTCGGTTAAATACTTTGCGCGTGACATTCCAGACGGTTCTCGTCATTTGTCGGCGCGATGCGCAGCGAAGGGTGGGAAGAGGGCGAGACGGTTGGAAGTCCCTCCGCGTCCGATGACTCAACTCGGTATGACCACGCCCCTTTCGTTCTGGAAAAATCGAGTGCTTGCTCGGCCGCCGTTGTGGGGTGAGGAGGTTCGTCGTGAAGCCACGCTTCTGCGGGGAGAGCGCGCGCCCGGGGAGCCTTGGACGTTTGCTTTCTTTTTTTTCTTTTGACCTCGCGGCGTTTCTCCCGCCCGTTATCGCAAGAATTTGGCGGCGCGCCCGTTTTTAGCGCTCGTTTTGTGACAGCCATGTGATCAAGTGTGCATTAAGGCCAAACTTGTTTTCTATTTATTCTCTTCTTAAGCCCAGAATATGAGCTAGTAAGAAGACTTTACGATAACAATTTCGCATTGTTTGCGGGACTGCGTCGTAGAGAAAAAGTTCAAGATATATCAAGGTCACATCACAAGATTGTATTGATTTAGCTTGAAAGATAAATTATGTTAAATCGACATAATTATGACCATATGATGTCACAAACATGCGGTAATTGACACTGTGTTTTTGAGCAATCACGTGCATTTTACGGTATTGTCACTTCTTTATTCACAAATCAGCACTTGACCTTACCAGTGAATAATTATAGCATTTAGGAAGTGTGTCACTTATACATGGCCAATTTAATTGCAGTGATATCAGTCAGTTGAATCTGTTGAATCTTGCTATTTAGTCACGTTTATTCTTCCTTTTAGTTATTTTGTTTTAAACTTTGTTGCCGTAGTGCTTGTAATCAATACAAAGTATTCTGACTATTGAAACAATTGCTGGCAACGTAGAAACTGCTGGCATTGTATCTGCCACTTCTGTTGTCATGATTACAATTATGCTGTTTATTGTTGTCATAAATCAATAACAAGTCAACCAATCAGAGACATACGCAGAATAGCTGGAGTTGTTCGATAAGCTAGTGTTCCACGTGTTTCATTGCAAAAGGGTGTAATTGTTGCTATTTAGTGTCTGAAAACGATCATATGATCATCAATGACACTGCAGTGGGAATGTACAAAAATTTGGACCCCCTGAAGCTCAATAATGTGCACTTAAAACAAAAGACAAGAGCCTCAAGCATGTTTTCTTCATCGAGAATGTGTTTAATAACAACATGAATCTTACTCACATTCGCAATGCTAACTACACTGACATTACAAACTGTTGGAGTAGTAGCACATAGGACAAGAGTTCATTTCCGATGTTGTTTTGAATTTCTTCAGCCTTTGTACTTTAGGTGAAAAGTTTACAAGGAACTACTTAGGAGCATCTAAATTTGGCACTAGTTTCATGTCTTGTTAGAATATCTGTAATGGTACTGTCAAGTGTGAGTCAGTGGTAAGGCATTCATTTTTATGCATACACAAAGCTTAATGGAGTTTTTGTATCCTTTCCAGGAAGACATTTATGGGAAAGCGGCAGGAGTTTCTTGCCCACCTGTTTGCGTAAGAGACAGTATATTGTGTGAATACTCCCCTGTGCTTCACTGTACACTAACTCGAACATTTCATGCATCTTACAACATTCGGGATAATTCTTTCACTGTGTTTTGTTATACACGCGTGGTGTTATGCATGGTACCACATAGAACCTGTTCAATGGCATGCCAACTTGAAAATTTCACATTGTTAGAAACGACACTAGGTGAAACCGGCTTTATACAGCAAGCCTATTCCTAAGATGAACTTTTGGGCGAGTTCATTAGTAATAGGAGTTAAATAAAGAGCGGAAAAAGGGCCCATATTATTGATAAATGGGCATGCAACGCACAGGACAATGTGCTACAAGAAAGGTAAGTGTGATGCTAACCACGAAAAGATACACACACATAGTACGAAAACATTACAAGATCAAGCTGTCATGCAGTCGCAGAATGAGTACGAACGTGACTAAAACAACCATAAATGCGGTAAACTTCAGCTTATGAAACTGTTTTGCCCTGTTCTCTTCATTTCTGTATCTATGTTGGTTTGTTATTGCACTTTTTTTAAGCTATGGCCTGAAGTCCAAACATCTTTAAACTCTGTATACATTTGTGGTCAAGTTAGTTTCAACCTCAACGCATACGAAGCTATAGCGCTCAATATGCTAACTGCTTCTGCTATATATAGGCAGTTTTAGGTTTTAGGCCTGTGTTTCTTAGTTTTAATTTGTATGCCGCCCAGGTAGCTTGATTAATTTTAATTTGGTAATTATGCATAAGCCATGAAGTGAGGAATTAAAAAATCACTTCTTGAGTTGCAGATGACATTATTCAGAATGCAAATATTGTAAATATTTCTGTACTAATTATGTACAAAAAACATTGGTGTGTTACAGCTGTGTCATAATGCAAACGAGTTCCCAAGAATAGGTAATTCCAAAAACATTTCGTTATTTTTCAAATATGTGTGAGTAAGCATGTGAAGCCATATACGAATGCAATGTCGTGTTTTTATTGACATGACTGAACATGGTTGAAACTCACGACATTCTATAGTTAAGCACTAAAAGACACACTGAAGCACAGGTAGAACACAAACGAGCGCGAACTAACAAATCTTTATTCGATGAAAATATGACAAACTTATATAGGCTAAAAGGGAACGAAAAAAAGAGCTTAAGCCTGCACACTGCCCACCAGACGAAAGTAATGAGCTGTGTGACATCATACCTGGCCTTGCGACTTGTATAAAATATCCACGTAAAAAGCATATTAATCATTTAACAAATGAATAGATGATGCAATAACACACCTGCCGTCACCAAGCCTGCTCATCATGGAAGCTTCAATAATTTCTCTTTCCTTTGTGTCTTTAGATCTTGATATAATATTGGTGTTTTCAAAATTTGACTTACAGTGACAATTCATGCAATGGGTAACAAAGTTACCGAGTGGACTAGTGTGCTTGCAGTTGTAATCATGCTCACGTAAACATGAATCAAGACACCTACCAGTTCGTCCAACGTACCAATTTCCGCTTGGCAAAGGAAAACCATATACAACATTTTTTTCATATGGTACAAACTTGTTGACATGCTTAACATGACATGTATGGTTGTTCATTTGGTTGTTGCCGTTTGTTTTGTGACAGAGTGAAGTTGATTTGTGAGGATGTGCGAAGGTCATGAGTACGCCATGCCTATTTGCAATATCTTCAGTTTTTGCGAAATGCCATGGACGTAGGGCATAACTATAGTCCTCTCTTTTGACTTCTGTTTTAATTCTACGTTCGTTTTATATGTGTTTCCAACGGTTTTTAAGAGCCTTTCGGCCAAGGCAGTGATCAAGGCATCAGGCTAACCACTGTCTCGAGTCTATCAGCTTGCTTCATCGAACTTTGCGCTACAATGGGGTCACACGACTTTTGGCAGCTCTTTCGTATGTCTTTTAGTGTTCAACTCTATTGCGTCGTAAGTTTCAACCTTGTACAACTACTTGGCATTTTCTCTGGCTCTAATGAAGGAACACTTTTACGAATTTTGGAAAGTGGATGTACAACAAACTCAACACGTCTCAAATGTACTTTTATGCAAAAAATAGAACTTGTTATCATATCACAAAAGCTTTTACGCCATAGGTCAAGCTATTGCAATAAAAAAACATGCCTACCTGGATGGTTGCATAATCCATAAAACAATGCTAGCCTTATTGTACTGATTTGCTAACCTTCATGTGTACACTGACACCAAGTTTCTTGTACATACTATTTCTTTGTATTGTGTCTATATTTTTGAATTTTGAACTGCGAAGTGCACATATTAGTGTGTGTTTTGATGAGATTTTTTGCTACAGTTTCATCTTGCTATACTGTGGTGAATAACATATGGTGCTTGGGCTGTGCTGTGTATGTTGTAAGACTTTTGCATTAGGTAAAGGTGCTGTATGCAATTGTGTACATATACATATGCTTACACTGACATTACAACTGTTTCTGTTATGGTTTGAATAAAATAATTCAAACACTGTATTTTTATTTATTTGAGGTATGCGATATAGAAAGTGCTGACATGCTGCTGGCTCAATGTTATGCCTTGTGCTTTTATTACCAAGCAAGTAGAGCAGACGTCTTACTCTCCAGAACTATTACGGAAGATAAATGGGGAACAGGCAATCAGGCAGAAAGTTTTGCTCTGTTCATACATACATTTGTTTGTGCTTCATTATTCGCAGAATAATAGAAGTGGCGTGTTGCATAAATAAAGTTCAACATATTATGCAGGTGACGACACAGAGCTACAATGAGTAGACTTTCGAGTTTTGTGTATATTTGCTACACTTTTCGGGGTATATGTGTTCTGGCTACAAAATTCTCAATGGGAAAGAAGCCAACCTGTCTTCTTCTGTGCGTATGGTATACTAGCAATGAAGAACAATTGTTTAATGAAAAACAGCTGTTTCGCAGAGGAAGTCTCTAACGCTGCGTTTGTTTTTATTTCGTGCTACGTCATCTGTGCAACAGGAGTGCCGAGTACACGTGGTCTTTCACAAGGGCTAATTGCTTGTGAATCAACATCATTATTTAGTGGAAAACTTGTCAACTGCTTATTTGTGGTGATTGTGCTTGACATTGGGACATGTCTTAGGCGTTTCCTTTAATGCATTTGTCTAGTAATTAACAATAAAAGTTGATTGGTAAGATTCTAGGCAGTCAACGAGTGCTGATTCAACTACATATTGTGTTCTGTTTCGAGAACCACTGTGTGGCGAGGTAAAATACAAGTTGCGAACGAGTTTTTTTTTTGGCAGCAGTGGTTGTGGCTGTGTACAAGCATTGACCCTTGTGTTCGCTCCGTCCAGGTTCCTTGCTTCTCGGTGCACTACTTTCTGTTTTGTGTTTTTTCTCGCTTTCACTGCTGCCTTTAATATAGTTTAATATAGTTTTTTTATTTTGTGTCTTGTGTTCCATATTTTGAGTTTACTTATCTTCATTACTTATCTTGAGAATGCCGACTTGTGCGGAACTAGCAAAGGAGTTACAGGCTCTTCGGCAGGAGGTCGCAGAGATGAAAACAAGCCTTGTGATGTTCAATGACCTCTATGAACTTGTAAAGAATGACAATAAGGGAATAACTAAAGAAAACAAGGTCCTGAGGAATGAGAATAAGAAGCTCAGTAAACAAATGTGTGATTTCTAACAATACTCGCTACTTAATAATGTGGATCTGAATGGAATGCAGGGCGAAGACTGCTTGGCAGTCGTTCAGGTTAACGGTGAGAAGATTGGTTGTCCACTTGCCGATACAGACATAGGCGCCGTGCATCGGGTGCCCACAAAGAATGGAAGCAACATTATTGCGCGATTCTGTTAGAGAAACAAGAAGGCTGAATTCACTAAAAAGGCAAGAAAGGCACGCCTGTCTACCACATATATAGGGTTTTCTCAGAGCACAGGCTCTAAACCTGTGCATGTGAATGATCATCTCACACCAGATCGAAAGCGCCTTTTTGCACAGTCTTTTGCGCTTGAAAAAGCCAACCAGTGGAAGCATCTCTGGACTGACAATTGTACAATCAAAGCCAAAAAACGGATGACAGTCGCGTGTTTCGAATTGCATGCGCAGAAGATCTCCGAGTATTGTCTTAAATATTCTATCAGTCCTCATTTTAAACCGACCTTGGATCAACATGACGGCGTTCTCGTGCCAACAAACATCAGAATTCATAATGGAATATTTGGAAGCGCAAAGCAACGGGACACAAAAGAAGAGACAAATAAGCGCAGTTTGTCTCTTCTCTTGTGTCCCGTTAGTTCGCGCTTCCAATTATTTCATTATGAATTTGTACCAACTAGCCCGCCTGTCAATCCTACTGCAAACATCAGAATTTCTATTCGAGAAGTCACCAGCCCTATCACTAGTTCACAGTGAGGCTGACTTCACTTATTGAAGGAAGCTCTCGCGTCAGAGCTTGTACTCTGTCATTTTGATGACACCGTCCGACACTCCTGCGTACCGACGCCAGCAGTTGCGGTATAGGTGCTGTTCTCCTCCAACGCGATAACTCTGGACAGGAAAGGGTCGTAGCATACGCTAGCCGAGTGCTTACTTCTACCGAAAAGAACTATACCATCACTGAGCAGGAGTGCCTCACTGTGGTTTGGTCCATGCAAAAGTTCCGTCCCTATATACAATGAAGAGCTTGTGCGGACGCTTGGGTCGTTGAATTTTACGCTTACAGGAGTATCAGTTTGACAGTATTTATAAATCTGGCAAAGAACATCAAGACGTCGACGCTCTGTCTCGTTGCCCACTACCTACGGCTTCGTTCGACACATAGATAGATAGATAGATAGATAGATAGATAGATAGATAGATAGATAGATAGATAGATAGATAGATAGATAGATAGATAGATAGATAGATAGATAGATAGATAGATAGATAGATAGATGCTCAAAGCGGTTGCAGTACGCAAAGAAAAACAATTTTAAAAACGATTACCACTATAACCACCAGAGTTATTTTTTAAATGTGCTTTGTTCTTGAGAGCAAGAATTATCACAGAAGACCCTAAAACCTTCACCTCTTAGCCTGCGTGCCATTAGGATTCGAGTGAAAACAAAGAATGATAACATGCCAATGAACATTCTGACACTCGCCGCTTATGATACCCAAAACGTTGTTAGAAAGTGAGTCCGGCGTTGAAATGGGAGAAAAGCAGCGTGAATAAAATTCTAAAGGGCATTTTAGATTTTTAGATGAATATTAATATTTGAAATTTTGTCTAAACGGTGATTTCATTCCTGACACCGTTCATTCTAATCCGAAAAGATAGTTGGGTGAAGTCACTCTCAGAATGTCTCTCTCACACGACAGCCCTTGGATTCAGCCTTCTGTCTGCCTCTTAATCTTACTTTTTCATTTAGGAAACCATGATCGATCCGTTAGAGCGAAGAACAAGACATCTTTTCCTTGTGCGACCAATAACTTCTTTGACACAGCGGAACAATAAACAGCTTTTCTTTGCATTGCCGCTTAGTTTTTAACAACTCAGGGTGTTGTAGTGTACATATGGCGCCGTCGAACTTCACAGTAAATGAGATGGCAGCTGTCACACACTGGTTTTAAACGTGGTGAGGCTCCGGCAGCAACAGGACGCGAGGAATTTCACGCGTTTGTGTACCCTCTCGACACGCTGCGCCACTCGTGGCATCTGAGTGCACTCATCACATGCGCGGCCACCCACTCTCGTACGGAATGCGCGCGCTGAGCACCCTAGGCAGTTTATTTCTAGATACTGTACTTCAACGCAGCGCCTGCAGAATACAATTCACCGATTTTCTTGCGCAGAACATGAAATAAACATTTTGTTCACTCTCTCCAGGTAGAAGACTATCGTCTTTCGACGACATTTACAGCGTGACATGTAGATTCTGGCCATTTTGTTTTGCCTACGAGCAAGATTCAACGCTGCGATCTTCTGGCTGAACTGATTGAAAGCATTTTTTTAAATACTGCATTTACAGTGGTCATAGTCGACAAGAAAAGCACAGCAACTTCTGCATTTTCCTGATACACTCTAAGCCGCAAAAAAGTGAAAAGGAAGCGAAACGGGGGTAAGTGCTGCAATTCGTCCCTGCAACAGCAGTTAGTCCCACGAGAAATTAACTACAACACGAGAGTGCTTCGCTCAAACAGCGGTAAGAACTGTTAAGCCTTGCGGAGCGACATTTACTTCCGGGGAACTTGCCGGCGCAGAAGAGTCTTTGAAGGAATGGCCAGCATGAGCGTAAGCAAAATAAGTTTGAGTTAGTGTATATGGTCATAAGAACTACTGTAACTACATCAAGAGCAAAGTAACATCATTTATAAAGCACAAACATAAGCCACTGTGTAAGCCCCTTTCCACAAAGAAGTGCTCGCGCTATAGCTGTATAATTGCATGGCGTGGTGTTCTCGGCAAGCTAACCCTTGTTGGTGTAGCGTTGTGTTGTGCACATGGATGTGTTAGCGTTACGTGGTTGTGATTGCTGTCTTATGCGGTGCACTTAATCATCTCTGCGCTGTACGAAACCTGATCCGCTACTAAAATAAAGTGCTACACTACCGAAATGCTACGCGCCGACTGGCATATTGCCTCAGAGGTGAGTGTAAACAAAGCTGCCGTCACTCCGCGAGCTTTACCTCTGTGCTGATGATATGTGACGAGTACCGTTTATTTTCACATGTTCTTCGTGAACAAACGCGCATGGTTAATGAGATCATGCTACACAGCATTGCGAGTGCTGCCCTGTCTGTTATAGAATTAAAAATGTGATAGCTCGGCTACCGAAACGTGGTAGCCATTAGCTGTAGCAAATACAGCTGTTCAAAAATTCTCTTGCCTTTTGTGCAGCACAAATAGGGATTGTTCACCAGAAACTTCCGTACTTTTGAAAAAAATTGCCTAAAATCCGCACAAGGTCATCTTTTACAAGGTAAACAACAAATTCAGGAAGCTTAGTAGTTAATATTGCATGTCTAGCTTGGCTTGGCACCGCTAATACAGGCAGTCGGTGACCACGTCGGCGATTTCGCTCGTTTGTAGCGACGCTATGTTTTATTTTATATCTCTAAAATGAAGCGCTAGCTTCATTGATGAAAATGTGGGCCCACAAGCGTATCGAAGTGAAAGGTTGAAGCATTCGACTCGAGAACAGGCTTTTTAAACGTAATGACACGTTTTGAACATTTCCATTGCATTAAGACGGGTTCTGTAGAACCACAGTTTTCTTCTTATTTTTACGCGATTGTACGTAATTACAAGTGCTTGGACAGTTTTGTCGGAAGTAATTAATCCTTCTGCAATCACTTGTTCAGAAAATGGATGACTGAATGCGTTGCGCCTTCCGAGGAAAGTGAACATCTCGCACCTATACGAACATGCCCTCAGCAGCTCTCGATGGTGTAGCTGCAATTCCTGAAGTCGGCTGGACAGCAATCATTCGAATAAAACATTGTATCTAACACTGTCTGCCCTAGAGAGCAGGGAAGATATCATATCTTTTGTACTCATAACAGTTGCTGCATTGATGTGTGCGCACTAGGGTGCAGAATTGACATGAGTCACTGAATAAACTTGGCTGTTTCTTTAAGCGTTTTCATTTCTTCGTCGTCATTAAACAAACATTTTTGCCTCCAAATACAACATTAATTGTAATAAATCAGTTTTTTTTTTCGTGAATAAGCAATTGATGGGACTAACAGTTCGTCCCTATCCAGTCACTTCCTCCCATAAAGGATAACTTTTACTCCTTCATACTTCGTCCCTCAAAACTGCTGAGGACTCAACAGTTCGTCCCCGGACAGCTACTCCCGAAAGGATGATTCGTTCATCCTTTAGGGAGTAATGGTTGTAGCAATGCAGTTACCACCCGAAAGGACGAACCACAGACCCCTTTGGTTCTTTATAGAATAGAATAGAATAGAATAGATTTATTTCCAGAAATACAAAGATTCTGGCGGATACCATCGACTAAAAGCTGTTGTCAAACAGCTTGACGGGGTCGATGGTCCGTTACAAGGCATATGTGGCAGTTGTACGAAAAAAAGCAACATATTTAAAGAATAAAAAAAAAAACAAATGTTCACACAAATGTACACAACAATATCTGAAATTATTGAAAAACAATGAAAACAAAAAATTCTATGCAGCAGAAGACAGGAAATCATACACAATTTGCTCTGACAAGTGAAACATAGAAAACAATAATTGCAGGAAATAGTAATACGTTAAGTCATCACATGTTAACAAAGAGAGTCCTGAGTTCCTTGGCTGAGAAGCACTTGACGTCTTTGTATTTATTTAAAATATGCGGCAAGTTGTGTTCTAATGATTGTAGCCTATAATTATTGCGAAATCTAGGAACATACCACATGTCACTATTTCTAGTATTGGCGGAAGTGATTCTAGGTGTCAACGATGCAGTAGACGCAAGAAAATTATGAAGATATTTTTTAGAGAAATAAAAGGAATAAAGTAGGCGAAAAGTGTAAAGATGTTCTATTTTAATGATTCTATGATTTAGGAAAGCTGGCCGTGTTGTCTCTAAGAAGCCCATATTGTCAATGTGCCGAATCATCCTTTTTTGAAGTAAAAATAATTTCATAATGTTTGTTTTCCCAGTAGTCCCCCAGACTAAGCTACAATAACTTAAATGAGAAAAGAATAGAGCATAATAAATGTTAAGTTTTGCTTTCGGTGGAAGAAGATACCTACATCTAGATAAAACACCTGTTATAGCTGACAGTTTTTTGCAGATATTTTCTACGTGTTTATCCCAAGTAAGATGCGAAGAAAAGGTAACGCCTAGTAATTTATGTTCATCAACAATTTGAAGTTCTTTACCAGCAAATAATAACGTTTGTTGGCAAGTCAGAGATTTGTTTTTAGCGCGAAATAACATTACTTTAGTTTTTGTAGGATTTATTTTAAGGCAGTTAGCAATCGACCATTGAGATAACTTAACCAGTAGATCGTTGCATTGTCTCATTAATTTCTGTGAATCCGGACCAGAAACAAGAAGTGTAGTGTCATCCGCGTATATGATAAATTGAACAGAGGTGGTAATATTAGTAATGTCATTAACGTAGACATTAAAGAGCAGCGGACCTAATACACTACCCTGTGGTACACCGTTTATTATGGGAAGAAAACATGATTTTTCGTCTCTTATGCAAACAGATTGTTTGCGATCAGTTAAATAAGACTCGAATAATGTTAATGGAATACCTCTAAGGCCATTCTGTGATAATTTCCACAGTAGAATTTTGTGATTTATGCAATCGAAGGCTTTACTAAAATCAATGAAGAGCGCCAAGGTGAAAAGATTTCTCTCAATATTTTTCAGTACATATTCCTTGAGTGTGAGCAAAGCGGTTTCCGTTGACCTGCCTTTACGGAAGCCGAACTGGGCATCAGATAGAACACTGTGTCTGTCAAAAAAACTTGAAACACGCGAAAAAATAATCTTTTCTAAGCCTTTGGAAAATACTGGAATTATTGAAATTGGTCGATAATTTGACGTATCATTTCTGTCACCTCCTTTAAAAATAACAGTTACCCTACTCATTTTCATTTTTTCTGGGAAAATTCCATACTGTAAAGCCAAATTAAAGATGTGTGTTAAAGCTGGAGCAATGTATTCTAATACATACTTCACAGGCTTTATCTGTATGTCATCTATATCGAGAGCTTTACTATTCTTAAGGTTCTTAATGTAGTAAATACTTCATATTCATTAGTGGGATTTAAAAATAAGCTATTAGGAGTGGAAAGAAACGATGATGTATTTGGTGGAGCTTGTTGTGGCTGTTGTACCGCGCTTATGCTTGCAAAGTACTCATTAAAGTGATTAGCAAGTGCTAAACCAGAGATTTCGATTTTATTGTGGATTAACTTCTCCGGCGCGGCAGAATGTTTCTCGCGACCAAGAACCTTATTTATTATGTTCCACAAGATATCAGGATGTTTACCCGTGGCGTCAGTAAACATACGCTCATGATAAGCAATCCTGGCACGCCTGAGTTGCGCATTCAGTTTGTTTCGATACTTTTTAAACATTATCAGCACCTCAGGCGAACGTGTAGCAAGAAAACTATGGTACAATTTATCTTTGTGTTTTATCATTTTAAAAAGTTCTTGCGTAATCCAGGGTTTTCTTATCTTTCTAGTCTGTCTCAATTTCTTGAAAGGAAAATGTAGATTGTAAATTTGCAGGAACGCAGAAAGAAACTTCGAATACGCGACATTTACATCACTTATTTCATATAAGAAAGACCAGTCATATTTGGAAATATCATGCTTAAAAAGATCCATGTTTTCTCGCTTAAATCTTGTATTGCGAACACATTTGATTTAGAAAAAATTTTTTTAGCATTCGCACAATACGTCATAAATACAGGGCAATGATCACTGACGTCTGATGTCACTGTTCCAGTATGCTCTACTACAGTGTCAATATTCGTAATCAGAATGTCAAGACATGTAGACGAAGACAGCGTTACACGAGTTGGGGTGTTAATTAGGTTGACAAAGCCACCAGAACTAAGTCTATGTGTAAAATCTACTGAGACAGCACTGTTTACAAGAAAATTTATGTTAGTGTCTCCCCCGCATACAAGTCTAAATTCGTTAGCAGCAACATATTCCAGTAAATTATCAAAGAAACTCATAAATTTGAAAACATTTCCATTAGGCGGGCGATACACCACCGAAATTATGTCAGACAAATGTTTGAAGTGTTAAAATTTCATAGTCGCAAGTTGTTTTACAAAAATCTGCTAAGAGTTCATATTTTTGTCCTGATGCAATATAAATTGCAACGCCACCTCCACGTTTATCAATTCGATTTAAAACGTAATCAGCATAGCCATCTAGGTACAGCCGAGAATTGCTGTCATGATACCATGTTTCTGTTAGCATGATGATATCGAACTTAAAACAGAACAGATTTAACAAGTTGCTAATATTTTCTTGTTGGCTTTGAGTGCAGGAAATTGTAAGGAGGTATGAATTCGTCCGCGGCAAGTACTATGTTTTTTTTTGTTATGGTCTGTTTGGTCACGGTGCTAAATGCCTGAATTACAAAAATATAGAGGCATTCTAGTGTTCATCATTTCCTCGGGAGACGTATGGGGGAAAACTGGGCTGATTATTGTCGTTAAATCATATTGCTGACCTAGCCTGACTCATAATTTTGCTACTATATCGCGTACGAATATTTATGAGGTGGTCAAACGTTGCGGGGTAAAAAAAAGAGGAAAATGTCTCTGCTATGTAATACAGCAAGGTTTCATACCAGCTACATCAACGTTTGAACGCATGTTGGGTACATGTAGAACAAGCAAAGTCGATTCGAAGTTAGTGCTTGCATCGCCCTACCTAATCATTCAATACCGTAATATTTAAAATGCAAATGGGCGACCATAAGTGATCAAAACGTGCCTGTGACCGTCCCGTGATCATCGCAGAACCAGCGACGTTCAGTCTAGACAGTCTACACGCATGAAGACCGCCTCCATATCCTCCTCCTTATATCCCGCTTCTGCGGCTCGACGGGAGGATTCCTGAAACGCATTACGATGAAAAGCAGCGCTAGTTCCGTAAAAAGAAAGAAAAACCAAATTTTTCAATCAAGAGTAACCCTATCCGCTTAGAACGTGGCACTCTTCAGACGTCGCTTGTTGATCGGGTCATGATCTCTTTTTCTTCGCCAGTGCCCTTCCTACTATACAGCCTCCAGCACATGCGCATCTACGTCTCCAGCACATGCGCATCTTTCGCAGAGGCATCACAGTTATAAGCGCTCTAATATGAGCAGCGCAATCCTACAGCAAAAAATGTCAACTCGAGAATATATATGGCTAAGCATTGACTTTACTTCTTGTACATCTTGGCCCGACATACATAATTGAGTGCAAAAGTACATGAAATCACAAAACCATTTTTTTTCTTGCCACATGCAAGCTTCGTCAATACCACGGCAGCAATTTCCGCCATAAGAAGCAGCGCCGCGGTGCAGAAAAAAGAGCAGGTCACGTCCAACTCTGGAAACACGCTCCCTCTGTGCGATTGGGATGACTGGAGAGAAACTTTCCGCTTGCAGCTATCTCGGAGACCATGCATGAGAGTGAGCAGTGTAATGAGAGATCACTCCATGGCGCTCACGTCGCAGAGGCGTGATGAATTGAATACGAGATGGTGGTGCCGCGCTTGCTGCCTGCTTCCGTGTGACAGGGGACCATGATTGCTCTTACGTTAGAGTGCGTTTGCTCTTGCCGAACTTCGTTTTTCGCTTACAGTTGGTGTGCTTCATGTATTAATGACAAAGACAAGGCGGTGGAGCGCAGGCCTCGGGGCACGGCTACAGTGCATGCTCATAGCCTTTGCAATATGGTCGACTGGGCAAACGTTTTTGAAGATTCACGGATAGCGATGAAGCCTCCACCGCTTCACCCACTCATCATCATTCACCCCGGAGATATGATGTAATTTCTGTTATTTGTGACACACAGGCAGAACATTATCAGCTGCCAAAGCGATTAAATACTAAGACAACGCGAGCAGTTTTTGGTATGCACATATTTGTGGTTATTTTCCGTGCAAGAGTCTTTAAAAGGATATTTTACTAATTAAATATTTTTATTCTGCAGGCCTGAGTGACGAGACAAAGCTGAAAGAAAACGTTCGGAATATCACCGAAGCATTGCTAATACCAAGGTGTTTTTAAATAAGTGTCCGCGACAGTAAGAGTTACAGCGCAAGTGAAGTACCAACACGAAATAAAGAACAAAACAAAAGATCGTGGTATCATTTTTTCCTTGATTACACAAGATCATGTTGTTCAGAGTTGGTGCATCATTTCACATATATGCTCCCATTGTCTGAGAATTGAAGGATATTACTACTGAAACAATCAGGAGCAAGGATGTCTCAAAAACAGACGCACCAGACAAGGGGAGATTATTTGTTATTCATTATTTACAAAATACTGCAGGCCCGAACTTCATCAAGACACTTTATGAAGGTGTCTGATGAAGTCACGTGGTATGGCGGGTTGATAAGAACCTGAAGCTGCGCCTCAAAGAGATGAACGCATTATCTCGTCTCTAGTACTTACTATTTTTTCTTGTATGGCGTGACTTGAGAAGCCATGGTTGTTCATTAAAACACATTGCACACTACGTTATATCACAATACATAATCTTTTATTATATTGGCATTGTAGTTGATTACTACAATAGGACTGAAAATTTGAAATGGCTTACAACAGTAAACCTTCCTTCACTTCGGCACTTTCTAGTGGGCACGAGAGCGGCAGCGACAGCATGGCTCATCTGCCTCATGTTTACTTTCTACAGGTTGACGTGATCCCCGTCTTGATGCCTGTCCTGTTTGGCGTTCTACTCCCGCTTAACGTGTCTGCAACTGCGCGACTTACGCCCGAGCCACAGTATCCACCCCTGAAGAAAGAAAACAGCCTGTTCTTGGGTTTGCCTCTCCAGGTGCGCCGCTGTTTCAACTGTCCAGCCGGATCGCCAACGTCATCAGACTTTCAAAACGGCATATACTGCCTGCGTCAACCAGCACCTTCTAGGGGGCACGAGAGCGGCAGCGACAACATGGCTCATCTGCTTCACGTTTACTTTCCACAGGTTTACGTGATCCCCGTCTTGATGCCTGTCCTGCTCGGCGTTCTACTCCCGCTGGACGTGTCGCCAGCTGCGCAACTGATGCCCGACCCACAGTATCCACCCCTGAAGAAAGAAAACAGCCTGTTCTTGGGTTTGCGTCCCCTGGTGCGCCGCTGTTTCAACTGTCCAGCTGGATCGCCAACGTCATCAGACTTTCAAAACGGCTTATACTGCCTGCGGCAACCGGCACCTTCTAGTGAGCACGAGAGCAGCAGTGACAACATGGCTCACCTGCCTCACGTTTACTTTGCACAGGTGTGTTTGCGTTATTCTTTATATGCTAGAAAAACCAATGACCCTTTCCTTATTTCGCTTCCGTGGCCACAAGTGCTTAGTGATATTGCTTGCGAGTGCTTTTCAATGTTGTTCATGTTGTTAACCTGTGGTGACATTGAAACTAACCCAGAACCCAGCACTATGAAGGCTGCTCTGTTAGAGCTAGATTATCTGCCTATAGTGATGTCGCCGAGCAGATGACTGTTATTTTTCACTTGTGTAAAGACTTACGAGCGCGTACAGTGCAGTCAGCAAGGGTCATACTGAATTAGTTGCCAACGTCAAGGCTAACAAGGCAAGTCAGAAAAACATTGAAACGATGATAGTCTCCAAAGAAAAAAGGATTGACGGCATAGAAGATAGAAGCACTTTACTGGATGAAGTTCAAGGCAAGATGACAAGCCCAATGAGCGCTTTGGCCGCTCGGAAAACTTTCTTAAATGCTCAAGTCGATGACCTGGAAGACAGATCACGGCGTCAAAACCTACTTTTCCGAGGTTTGCTCAAATTTCGGGAATCATGGGCAGATACTGAGACACGTATAATGGACGCCGTTGCTGGCATTGTGGAAAACCCGCTCGAAAACATTATCGAACAAGCTCATAGGTTAGGGCGGTATGCTCCTGATAAAGTCCGTCTTGTCATGGTTAAGTGTTCATGCTACAAAGTAAAAGAAGCCGTCTTTGACAGACGTATTGAGATTAAAAAAAATCTATTATCGTCAGCGAAGATTTTTCGCCTGCCACACAAAACATCAGAAACAAGTTAACTGAATTCGCCAGAAAACAACCCGGTAAGCCGCTCTTTCAGCTTCGTTGCAACAAAATGCATCTTAATAGCAAAGAATATGTGTGCGATGCTCTTCTGACTCTGTTATTGAGCATGCGCAGAAATACGAATCAAACAACTGTCTTGCTAGTGTCTTGACTGAAATACCTAGGGATTAGAGAGGGGCTGTGGGCCTGATGCTTGTCCGCTTCATGTTCATTTTGTAACATCTGGGCATTATTAACAAATGGGACCTTCTAGACTCTGCTATTGAAAACTGATATACCAGCTGATATAAGCTGATATAACAGTACTGAATGAAACTTGGCTGCACCCACAAATAGATTATTGTGAACTGGTCTTAGGAAAGTTCTCTCTTTTTTAATTGTAATCGTTCATTGCGGAAGGGTGGTGGTGTTTTACTGGAAATTTTTAATGCACTTTTGTCTCAGTGAATTCAAGTTTCTAGTGAACTCGATATTTTCTGGGTCATTGGTAAAATAAAACAGCAGCATATTGTTATCGGAGTTTGCTATTGGCCACCTGCAGTTTTATACAGCTTTGTGACCTCACTGAATGATGTAACCAACAGCATTACTTCACGTTACCTCTCACTACCTTTGTTCCTGCTCGATGATTTTAATATCCCTATTGTAATGTGGGAGTGCAATCCACCCAGCATGAACCCTTCATCTATCCTCACACAAGAGTTCCTAGATTACTGTGGCGTTTTATTTTTTTCTAAACTCGTCAAAAAACCCACCAGAACGACTTCTTCTGCCGTCAATACCCTTGACTTAATACTCACCACCCATCTAGATCTTGTTTATGATTTAACTGTGTTTCTGGGCTTGACCGATCATTTCATTGTAAATTTGGAGCTTAAACCATTGCGACATAAACACAAAAATAAGCGTAAAATCATCCGTGACTTCAAGCGCGCCAATTTCGATGCAATAAACAGTGAGCTGTCTGATTTTGTCAACACGCGTCTGTTAAATTTTCACAGTCGGGACGTTCAAAGCAACTGGGGTTTGTTTGTAGACAAGGCTAAAGCCTTACTTGACAAATTAGTTCATAACTTCAAACAAATCGGCTCCCTGGTATATTAATCACATAAAAAGTCTGTCCAATGAAGAGAAACGTCTCTACAAATCAGCGAAACGTCGTCTTTGTGCTAGTCATTGGAACGCGCATAAACTAGTTTCAAATGAACATATTGCTGTACTTTGCAGCCCCAAAAAAAACTATTTCCAAAAACACTCTCCTTTCTATGCTTCTAATGGACACTAAAAATTCTGGCGCGTGATAAATCTAAGAGACGATAACACTATAAGCCTCATAGATGACACAGGAAACGTTATAGCCCCTGAAAAGTGTGCATCTGTACTTCAAGATGTTCTTGTTTCCAGTTTTTTATCATTGGCCAGTGTTTTACCATTGCTCACGCCGTATCCTAATTTATCCCCAATGCATCCGATAATAATTGATCCGAGTGGCATGGAATGCCTCATCAATAAATGAAAGCTTTCTTCTCCCCCTGGTTGCGACATAATTAGCCCGAAGATTATGAAAAGTACGAGTATTTGCAGTTCCATCATACTAACCAGTCTTTCAACAATCGCTTGACACGGGTTCCATCCCGGCTGAATGAAAGATAGGGAAGGTGATTCCACTTGATGAATCGGGTAACAAATATTTTCCGTTTATTTACCGACCTGTTTCACTCACCAGCATTCCATGTAAACTTCTCGAGCGTGTATCATTTTCAAATATTGCCAACTATCTCGCATTTCTACATTTTTTTTGTCTTGTGTCTTTTTTTAACTTTACCTCCAACTTTCTGTATTTTTACCCCAACCCCTCTGTAATGGCATTGGCCTGAAGAGTATGTTAAATAAACAAATAAACAAACAAATACATAAATATGGCGGCGCTTGTGAATCAGGAAGCATGTTTTATACCATCTGACAAATATGCTCGTCGTGGTGAAAAAAATGCAATGGCTTAGCTCAGCTATGCCAGGATATAAGTAGCGTTAGCAAAGGTTCAGCTTATTATTCTTAGCTTTTCAGATATCATGCTTACAGCCGTTCCAATGACACACACACACGCTATACGTATTATGTGGCACATGTATATTTATTTTGTTGGGCAACTCCTTAGAGATCCGATGAGTTAAGCTTCTCTGCTCTGCTGCACCGTGTAGCAGCATTTGCACTCTCTTTCTCCATGGCTATACCACAGTGGCAAACGCCAGTCTGAGGCGCTATCAAGCGGTTCCAGCGCAGTGTCAGATGGCGACTGCACAGGGAAGGCACGCGCGTCGGCGTCTATATTTCTACTGAGGCTATGACGTCCCTCCTCTGGAAAGCGCACACCGGCAGCGGAGAGTCGCGCACGGCCGAGTGCGAGGGAGGTGCCGGCTCCAGTGCGTGACACTACTGATCGTCTGCGCAGCGCATAGAATTGCGCGCACACCGGTGGCGGAGTATGATTGCGCATGCACAGACCAGTGCCACGCGAAATTGGCTCAGCGAGGCCAGTGTAGCTAACGCTCTAAAAATATCAATTGGAAGAGGCCCTGACTTCACTCTCTGTGAAGCTTTGCTGCAACCGGTAGTCGTCCATGAAGACTGGGTTGATTCTCCTCTCTTGTTGACCCGTTGTTGGGGAAAAAAAGGCGCATCTCCCTATCTCCTTCTCGGGCTTGAAAATCTCGTAAGCTGCACAGCATACGTATTGTGGCGATTTCAAACCAACGAAATGGGGCTCGACACGCTGGACCTTCATGATCACGGTGGCGAAATCATTTCATCAATTTATCAACAGTGAGTAATAGCTTGCCGACAACGAAACAAGTACAAAAGCAAGCGTGCTATATGTACCGACTACGACTAGGATGGTGTAAATGTTTTCGCGACATTTATTCACGCACTAAGAAGAAAGGAAAGTGGTAGGTAGAACAACTTTGTTAAAGTAAAAAAGTCAACGAAGGAGGTGGCGGCCAGGCACGGCTTGAGCACCACCTCCTCAGCTCGCTGTGTGGCCCGGGGCTGAACTTCTAGTCTCGTAGCACCGAGTACTTTTCCCGCGTCCCGGATGGGAGAGTAATCGGGAGACCAGGGGGGGGGAGACCTCACTGCAGTCTCATGGTCCATGAGAGAAGGCGGTGACGGCACCACACTATGAGATTCTGAACTTAAGATATTGATTTATTTGATTGATTTGTGAAGTTTAACGTCCCAAAGCTACCATTTGATTATGAGAGACGGCGTAGTGGAGGGCTCCGGAAATTTTGACCACCTGGGGTTCTTTAACGTGCACCCAAATCTGAGTACACGGGCCTACAACATTTCCGCCTCCATCGGAAATGCAGCCGCCACAGCCGGGAATCGAACCCACGAACTGCGGGTCAGCAGCTGAGTACCTTAGCCACTAGACCACCGCGGCGGGGCAACTTAAGATATTGGGCTAATTGTGTGCAATACCAGTGGTCATGGGAACGAGTTCGTTTGGAGGCAGGGCACAGTGATTTCTTGAGGTTCCGTGAGTTCATGATGGGGCAGTGTTTTTTTTTTGCCCTCGAAGGGATAGTGCTGATTAAATTTGTGATGGAATATCAGGGGCTCGCCATTTTTCTCAGTATTCGTGGAAGGGTCCACTACTCGGTTGACGAATACTCGAGCTTGTCTGTGGGCGGCCTCGCTGCTCGGGTTTCCAGCGTGCGCTGAAACTCAGGCAAAAGATGTGGGAATTGGATCCTCGTCTTCGAGATATTTGAGGGACAGAAGAAGCCATAGGTACTGGGAAGAACTGTATCGCAAGCGGAAATGGAAGTTGCAGGTTCTCGAGTTGATGAGGATCGTAGTGAACCCGGAGGACACCGCGAGAGCTATGGCCGCTTCCTCGGCTTCAGCGGGGTAGAGGGCACGGGCAAATCCAGCTACACGAAAGATTGCGTTGTGTTGAGAGGGGTGCGAGTAGTCAATGGGGTTCGTGCTTTGGTGAGAGAAGTAGCAAGCGGCGTCCACGTAGGCCGCGTCCACGTAGGCCGCATCGGACCGCGAGGCGTCGGCGTGGTGAAAGGCTTGGTCTTGTGCTAGCTGTCTACCGTCGTGGTGGCCAGCAAGCATGTTTTTTGGCATTGACTTGATGAAATTACGTCGTCGTAAGGTCGGAGGTATAGAGGCCTGGTGTGCGCCCGATGGTGAGGCGGTTAGTCCTATGCCAACGAGTATCCAGCGGCCAAACTTCTTGCGTAAATTCTCGGAATTTAAGCTGTGCAGTGTGCTTTATTCAGTTCGTCAACGGTGTCGTCGATGCCGACGCTGAGCAGGTTCGATGTAGAGGTCATACAAATGAGGCCAAGGAGCCATTTTGTGCACTCTGGGAATGAGTCAGTTCACTTTCTACCGCTCGCATCCAAGTAGGCACAGCTATGGCAGCACGCACTTGAGATGAGATATGACGAAGGCGTGAATAAGTTCGAGTAAGTTTTTTTGTTTCATGCCTTGCTTTCCAACAGACACACTGTCACAAAACGAGCTCTCAAAAAGGGCGCACCGCCAAATTCTCGCGACAAAACGCCGAGAGGTCAACGATAAAAAAACAAGCATTCAAAGACTCCCCGGGCGCGCGTCTCTCTCCCCTCTCGGAAGCGTAGGTTCGCCGACGAACCTCCTCACCCCACATCGGCGGCCGAGCAAGCCCTGAAAATTTCTAGATGGAAAGAGCGTCGGGATGCCGGGTTGCGTCATCCGTCGGGGACGGCCTTCGAACCGTCTCGCCCTCTCCCCAGCCTTCGCTCCGCATAGCGCCGACGAAATGATGAGAATTTTCTGGAATCGCGCGCGGAAGGTATTTAACCGAGCAGCGGAGATGGGAGATCAGCAGAAGAAGGAAGTTAACGCCAGAGTGCGTAGGGTATCCCGCCGCGTCTGTCGGTGAAGGTTTTGTCCTTAGTGACAAAGCAGGAGAAGAAGAAAGTATGCGCCAGAGTGCGTAGGGTGTACAGCCTTGTAGGCGAAGCCTGTTGTCTTCCGTGACAAAGGAGGAGAAGAAGGAAGTGGAGAAGAAGAGGATTTTCACCTGAGTGGTGACGACTCGAGCTACAGGCAAGAGTGTGTGTCTACCACTATCGAGTGAAGACGCGTGGCTACAGCTGCGTGTGGGAAGCCGACGTGTTTCCGGCGAGAAAGGTTGAAGCTTGGAGAGTGGCCAATTGAAGACGCGAGGTTTCCTGGAAGAGAAACTTCAGGGGCAGCGGAACGACAACAACGCTGGACGTTGAGTGAGTGGTTCTCGGAAGAATATCATTCAGACTTTTGTTCCATGGACTTTGCACTGAATAAATTTTCTAACTATTTAGTCAGACTTTGGAATGAATAAGTTTTCTAACTATTTAATCCTTAAGTGTCTTGGTTGTTCAATGCATGCGACTGCATTGTAGTGAATATTGTTGTCTGTGTCCGTTGTTTCGAGTGTGGCTGATTGTACTGTGTAGAACATTGTTTGAATGGTGACACATTGTAATTAACAATTGTCGAGTGTGCATAGTTGTGTATCGTTTTGATCTGCCATAACTGAGAATATAATTTTGTTTTCTTTAACAACTCTCGGCTCTGACTTGATCTTTGGGCCACGGCCGGCGTCCGTTGGTGCGCCAAATAGGACCACTTCTAAATTGTCCACGCTTTCGTGGCGTGGTTCGAGGGGCCGATACTTCGGCCCTTGGAATTAGCCCGGCGATCGCCTCCCGGATTAACGGGACCAAAGTGACACACGCGAGCAAGGAGGTGAGTTGTTTGAGTGATGACGATGGTGAGACGCTCCACTGCGATTGTGTTCCTTTGAATGAATTGAACTGATAGTCCTAAAACACGCATGTGACCAACTTGCGGTGCGGCTTCACCGTTGACATTGACGTGGATCACCGGTTTATGTCACAATTGGCCATGCGCCGCCTTCTTTGCTGGCGTTTCGTCTCTCCTGCGGCCAATGCAGCGCCCAGTCACCGTGCCCTTCTTTCACGTAAAAAGTCAGCGGCGTGACCAATGTGCTACCACCATTAGCTTGTGCACGGTGCAAGTGACACGTGAGCTTGGTTGCTGTATCGACGAGAGTACACTCCTGCATATGAGCATTGCAAGCGAAAGCCCTGGGGCTAACAACACGCTTTGTACACGTTTCCAGGAATACAATACCCTCTCCTCTCATTCCTTCTTTTAGGTGTGCGTGAAACTTTTCTGAACTTGCTATGCACACCCTATGTGGTTTTAAAAAATACCCTGCGATGCTTTTAAAAATAGCCATGGAATGGATTCATTAAAGAAGCTTCTAACGTCAAGAATTCACTGCAGCATTTGTAGAGTCCGTGTAGTAGCAGCGGAGTTACAAATAATTATGGCAGACTGCAATTGCATGCCCTCTTCTCTCGTACATACGAAAGCCCTGGAAGCTAAGCGAGAAGGATTGACACGAGGAAAGAAAATACGTCAAGTGTGCCTTCTTACCTTGAGCACTTCCTTTTTTCTGCGACTACGCGGTTGAAGCGCATACAAGTGGTCACGCGCGCACGAAACGCAGCCTTTGTAGCAACATAGGGCTTGGCTTGTAAATCAAAGGTACATTTATTACTTGAACAACTGGTACTCTAAATGAAAGCTCTTGGACAAAACGCACATTTTATTATACATTACATTTTACCTCATTCGCCATGTAGGCCCTGCTTGTTGATCGTAGCTACAATAAAAGACTCAACATCTCGTACTCGCAATGAAAAACCTTGGAATAAGCGTATATTTATTATACGTGAACGTACTTTTACTTTGGTAGCAATTCATGACCCGGCTCGTCAATCGTAGGTACTGCAGGACAGTAGAAGCGTTGTCGTCGCGGCGGCGTTTATTAGGCTGAATCACCTGATCAACGCTTCGAACAAACACGACGTTTCTCGTGATGATGATTATATACAGATGAGGAAGGTGAAGGTTAAACGCTGTGAATGACACTAATTTCCCCCTCGCACGGAAGTGGCTAACGTAGCCGCTGTTTATACGGTGATGTACGTCGCACGAGTGGTTCTTAGCGCGAGACGTGAACAGTCTCCATACTACGAAAACGGCCGTCAGAAGGCATGACAACAGGGATTACTTGGTAGTTAACAAGAGAGACTGCTCGACTATAGCGTGGGGGCTGAGAAAACGTAAATGAAACTTATCACACAGGCCAGGAACACGCGTTTGGGTCCACCACAGTACATCGTCCACATTATTGAAGTTAACTATGCGCTGGACGTTCATGTAGTGACGTTTGCGCTCTTGTTGGCTTGCCTCTATATTGAGGTGTGCACGTCGACAACAATCGGCCAGGCGAGAGATCAAGTGCTCAGTCGACGACGACGACTAGTTCACAGGGACGTAAAGAAGGAGACATCAAACGGAGATGTCGGTTGACGGCCATAGATGAGAAAGAATGGGGAATAGCCCGTGGGGCGCTGCGTAGCGGTACTGTACGCAAAAGTCATGAATAGCCGGATGGTATTTGAGTTAATGTGGTCGGCGTTGATGTACATAGATAATATATTGGTAAAAGTTCGATGGAAGCGCTCTGTGGGGCCGTTTGTCTGGGGACGGTAGCTGGAAGCCGTCTTATGAATTGCATTACATGCGTGGAGAACGTGTTCGAGTAGTTTCGAGAAACGCCTTGCCGCAGTCGCTCAACAGGATGCGTGTTGCACCATGTCTGAGAAATATTGCCTCCAGAAAAAATGTGACAATGTCCTCTGCCTACCCTGAAGGAAGTGCAGCTGTTTCGGCATACCTTGTAAAGTGGTGAACTGATGTTACAATCCAGCGCTTGCCGCTGGCTTATGTTGATAGTGGTCCATATAGGTCAAATCCGATAACATCGAAGGGAGAATCAGAATACGGGAGAGGTTGTTGAAGACCGGCCGGGAAAAAAGTGGGTCGCTTGCGGCGTTACCTCAGTGAGCATGACGCAACATGCCGTGCTACGCAGATGAAAAGCCCCGGCCAGGCTAAACAACTGCGGATACGTTCATGCGTTTTTTTTTGAAAACCGAGATATATAGAGAGAGATAAGTTTATTTACAGAAAGGCACAGAGGTCAGCCTGGGTGATAGCTTGCTCTAGTCTGCTACTCTACACTGGGGGAAGGGAAAGGGGAAAGAAAAATTAATGGATGACGATGGTGAGATAGAGAGGTAAGTATGTAGTGTTCTTTCTAGCTGAGACATTTTATAGCCCAGCATATAGTCCAGTTGTTTCCAAAAAGGTTATAACTGCTCTTGTGACCGCAGTTGCACTGTTGGTGTCTGGGCAAGGGCCCAACATGGCCTCATCAGTTAATGACCTACTGCGATGTAGTTCAGTAGAAAAAATCAGTATTTGTCGTTCACGTGCGTATTTTGGGCAGACACAAATTATGTGCTCAAGCGTTTCTGGCACATCACAGTGTTCACAATTAGGACCGGTGTCACTGCGACCGATGATATGTGCGTAACGTCTTGTGTACGCCTTACCAAGATGATAAGGTTGATCATACTTGTCAGTTGCCGTTTCAATTTAGGTGGCATGCGGATCCTCATTTTCGGGTCCCATTTGTAAAGTCGCGGGGGAAACGCCTCCAAAATCTGCGCCCTTAGGGAACGAGAAGGGACGGAAACCCAGCGCTGACCTTCGGGGTGGAAGACAAAGCGGTAAAGGATTGAGTTTTCAGTCTTGAAGTTCCGCAGCTATCGATGGGTTCGGGTGCTGGGAAAACAACAGGAGCCTTGACGGCGCCGCGTTATAGAGCGACAGTAAGTGTCGCTTTATTGGTGCAATGCAAACGTCTTGTTGACGAAGGCAGGAAGAAAGCCGACAGCGGCGAGTAAATGAGCTGACACAGAAGCTTTGATGGGTTCACTCACATTTGGCGACAGGCCAGGAGTGTCGGATGAGAATGGCAAAAAACAGCGGCTAAGGGCATCGGCATCGTTGAGTTTCTTGCCGGATTTGTTGGTAACGTCGAAGTCGTAATCTTGGAGACGAACTATTCAGCGACCGAGACGTCTAGACAGTGTCTTCAACGTTGACAACCAGCACAAAGCGTGGTGGTCAGTGATGACGCTAAAGTGGCGGCCGGAAAGATATGGTCGAAACTTCTGGATGGCCCAGACAACAGCGAGACACTCCTGCTTGATGATGGTGTAGTTTTTCTCTGCCGCTGTGAGAGTGTGACTAGCGCATGCATTCACACGTTTCCCATAATGTTCTGTTCATTTCAAAAGTACAGCGCCGAGCCCGTGTCCAGTGGCATCAGTATGGAGGAGAGCGGGTGCAGCGTTATCAGAATGACAAAGCGCTGGCTCAGGTGTGAGGGTACGTTTGAAGGTGTCAAAAGCCATTTGACATTTGTCTGATAATACGTAGGGGGTTACGAAGAAATGAGTCGGTGAAGTGGTGCAGCAATGGTGGCGAAGTTTCGTATAAAGCGCCGAAACTACGACGCAAGGTCAAAAATCTTCGGAGATTGTTGGCGTGTTGAGGCATTGGGAAGCGAAGAACGGCGGTACTCTTGTCGAGATCAGTCCGGATGCCATCTTTGCTGACGAGATGTTCAAGTACTTTAATACCTTTCCTTGCAAAGTGGCACGTTTTAGTGTTTTGCTTAATACCATCAGCTGCGAGACACGTCAGAGCTGCATCTAGGTGCTGCAAGTGCTGTTCGAATGTTGAAGAAAATATGACGATATCGTCAAGGTAACATACTTATGTTTTTCATTTAAGGCCCAGCAATACAGTGTCTATCATTTCTTCAAACGTTGCTGGCGCGTTGCAGAGGCCAAAAGACAGGACGTAAAATTGTAAAGTCCGTCGGGTGTGGAAAAGACAGTTTTTCCTTGTGACCCTCGTGTATTAGAATTCGTCAATAACTGGAGTGCAGGTCAAGACTAAAAAATATTTCGCTTCTTTTAAGGAATATAAGACATGATCTTTGCGAGGCAAGGGATATATGATTTTTCTGGTTACTTTGTTCAATGTGTGGTGGTCAACAAAGAATTGCACCAAGACGTCTTTTTTTTGCTCCAGAATCACAGGTGGCGACGAAGAGCTTGCGGAAAGGTGGGTGATATTTTGCCTGAGCATATCAGCTAGTGCTTGACGGTGATCTTGCGTTCGCTGGAAAAGACACGGTTTGGTCGACGATGGACAATAGAAGTTACATCGGTGCGTATGCGATGAGCCACCACAGAAGACTGTCTTATAGCTCTGGAATGTACGTCAAAAGGAGGTTTATACCTAAACAACAGCGCCAGTAATTCCTGTGCTCGCGGTGGAGTGAGACCCGTGTTGATGGCTTTGACGAGAGCTGTAGTAGGTGGAGCCTCTCTCTATTGGTATTCAACGGGTTTTTACCAGACTGGTATCCGAAGCCACTACATAGATAGGTGGTGTGTCCACGATAAAAAGTACAACAGTGCCCTTGTTAAGCAGAATTAGCTCGTTGGTAATAATCAGTACATCAAGAAAGGCAGTGCCGTTGGAGAAGTGGACAAGGCTTGATGAAAGTCGCGATGAAACTAACACTTGGGATAGATGATGGGCTGATAGAGTGACTAGGCCGTCACCGGTTTGAATAAAGTCAGACATAAGAGTGATAACGTGCTCGTCGTTATGTGGCACAAGAAAGTCGTTGGCTGTTCGTAGCTGATTACGTGATGATTTCGGGGAGATATCATCTGTCTCTGGCATATGTATGAGTACTTGTCGACAAGAAAAAGAAGCAGAAGAACAAAAACGAAAGTCCCATCCTAAAATACCCATACAAGCACAAGGGGTCAGTACGGCAAAATGAATAGGGTGCCGGATCCCATCATTGATAACTCTAACGGTTTACTGTGCCGATGGCCGCATCTGTGAGTCATTTGCGCTACGCATGAGAGTGTCAGTATACGGTGCGGTATTCTTACGTAAACGAGAAAACAAATCCACATCCGAGGAAGGCCAGTTGTCACAGGCGTTGGGGTAGTGTGGGTGCAAACGAATGACTAGGAGTTCATCAAGATGTTGACGTGTGGTGATTGCGTCATCAACGGTGGTGGAGTTTTCGAAAGCCAGAGCGTTAAACGCGACATGGCCTGTCCCTTTGAGGATATGGCGAACACTGTCAGCTTCTCTCAACGCCCAGTTCACGCAGTGGCATAGGACAAGGATGCTTTAATGTACAAAGTGTACATCAACACGGGATGTTGGGCACGCCCGTCGAGCTTTCGTTTCGACACCTCAAAATGAATGTTCGTTTACCCAAAAGTCATGCGAACTTGCTGACTGAAAGTAGGCCGATCCTAGAAGCTTCTCTTGTGGTTAAGAAACCACGTTTTTGCGACATCGGACAGATAGAAGGCTACGTGAGATTTTTAAAGCTCATCCTCTTGGTTATAAGCACTGGTCATGTCTTATTCTTTCAGCCGTACATCGGCGTCGTCGCGTGGAAGACTGGAAAAGATAGGTGCGTCGCACTTCCTGGCGTTGTCGATCCAAGCAGGAATGTTTTGTCGGACAGGGATGCTGGATGTTCCGGGCAGCGTTTCTTGAGCCATGACAGCGAACGGGGGAAGTAAGCGGCGACCCGAGCGAAGCTCAAGGGAAACGTGACGCCGGAGGGGACTTAGGAATTGAAACAGCCTCCACGACTCTGCAAGACAGTAGCAGCGTTGAGGTCGCGACGGCGTTTATTAGGCTGAATCACCTGATCAACGCTTCGAACGAAGACGATGTTTCTCGTAATGATCGTTATATACAGATAAAGAAGATGTAGGTCAAATGCTGTGATTATTTTGCTTACAGTACATCTAATAACTAAATATCTGATGCTCTGAATGAAAACTCTTGGACAACGAGTAAATTTTAATATACATGAACATACTTCTAAACCTTTTGAAATTTAGGGCTCTGCTTATTATCCGTAGATGCATTCAATAACTGCAAATCTGGTGCTCTCAATGAAAACTCTTGGTCACAGCGTGCATTTTATTATACGTGAAGTTACTTCTATTTCGGTAGCAATTTATCGCCCTGATTTTAGAGCGTAGGTACATTCAATAACTGAACATCTGGTACTCTAAATGGAAGCTCTTGGACAAAACATGGAATTTATTATAGGTGAACTTACTTTTACCTCGGTAAAATTTAAAGCCCTGCTTTAAATTCGTAGATACATTGAGTACCTGCATATTTGGTGCTTTACACGAAAAATTTTGAACAAACCGTACTTTTATACATGTCTGAACATACTTTACCTCGGTAGCAATTTAGGATCCAGCCTTTCGATCAAAGGTACATTCAATAACTGAACATCTGGTGCTCTGAATTAAAATCTCTTAAACAAAGCGTGAATTATACGTGAACTTACTTTTACCTCAGTGGCAGTTTAGGGTCCTGCTTGTCACTCATAGATACATTCAATAACTGCAAATCTGGTGCCCTCAATGTAAACTGTTGGACAAAACGTAGAATTCACTAAACGTGACCTTACTTTTACCTCGGTAGCAATTTAGAGGCCAGCTTGTGATTCGTAAATACAGTCAATAACTGCATATCTGGTGCTCCTAATGAAAACTGTTTGACAAGACTGTTGTGTTTCAGGGAAGGAATCCGAAAGGCAGCGATTCTTCAATAGAATGCCCGGGAACTAATATCACGCATTGTCGATTTCCGTCGGTTTGTGTACACCAGTACGTTTCCCATAATTGTCGTCTGCGAGCCAAATTTGCCGAACTAAATTGAACTTTCTGGTTATGAGTCAGTCATATCGTGTACAAATGCGGGCAACAGCCAACGTCTGATGGTTATTCACCACAACTTCACCTACATTCATCAGCCGGCGTCACCCCACGATGACAATTGATATTATAAAGGAGATTTATTGAGCGGAAATGTTGTTGCTAGTCGGGCGATGCACCGGTTGCAGTTCACAAGCTCGAGCCTCTGCTGAACGCTCAATGCTCCTGTCTGTGCTGCGGAGTACTTCCTACTTCCTCTTCTTTACAATCGCCCCGCAAAAAAAGTCGGCACACCCCACGTACCAGGGAACCGACAATATGCGAAGCACGAATGAGAAATATTGATATATCACTTTAAAATGAGCACAACGTTACGTGATGGAGGCAAGTGATGCCGTACATGACTTTCGTGTTATGATTATTACGTTTGTATGTGTGGTTTACCTTCGTCATTTATTCTTGTCACGTGATAACAAATATAGTACATGTGGAGCTAGCGAAACGGCCAAGAGCACGCTATGAGCGTGGCATGTTGTCATGTTCTTACATGACACACGTGTAAGGTATATCAAATTTTCCCCAGTCTTATATTTCACCAATCAAAGACATCACGTAACCCCGAATTCGGTGCATGTGGAGCTAGTAAAACAGCCGCAAGGGCATCAAGAAGAGCTCAATATACTTCAATGTAGCGTTGACGCGCGCGCACAATGGGCACCACGACGCAACGTTAGCAAAACGCGAGCACTCTATAATCAGACGCCATGCGCGACCAGCGTCCGTTGGATCGATCCGACGGCAACCGGCGCAAAAGCGACATGCTGCATTTCTCGCCGATGCGTTACCCGGATAACACTGCATATCACTCTTTTCGTGACGGGGGGCCGACGGACGCACTGAAACGCAGATGCGTCAAATCAACGCGGCGCGGCGCGTGCCTGCGAGTAGGTGGCACATGGAGGAAGGAAAATTTCCTCCATGTGGCAGGACTGGCGCCTGGCGTGCCAACGCCGGCGAGCGCGCCCACCATGTCACGTCGAAATGTATTGGCGCCTTGACTAAGCGAACCTAGCAAAACGGCCACCCGCGCATCATTAGTGTGGCCGGTAGTCATGTTACAAGACACACATCTAATGATTATCATGTTTGCACCAGTCACATACATTCGTCATCAATTCACGTACTGTAATACTAAATTGGGTACATGTGACGCTAGCCGAATGCCCGCGAGTGTATCATGATCGTGGCAAGTAGTCGTGTTATTACACGACATGAATGTCATGATTTTCATGTTAGTGTCGCTTCTGTTCGCCATGCAATCATGCCATACCATACCAGTTTTCCGACATGCCGTGGGAACAAAACTAACGCAAGAGCATATGTTCTTCATAGAGTCATGTTATGTCACATCAGGTTTGGTATCGATACCAATAACTAAACGGCCAGGAGAGCTAAATGTTGTAGGCGGCTGGATAGATAGATAGGAAGACAGACAGACAGACAGACAGATAGATAGATAGATAGATAGATAGATAGATAGATAGATAGATAGACAGGTAGATAGATAGATAGATAGATAGATAGATAGATATGGTCAAAGTAGCCGAAGTTTGCTAACAAATGTTGCGCTTTTAAAAAAAGCCGTCCTTGCGACTTAGTCATCTGCAGGTGGCGTGGAACCATGGTATGGCTTGGGTCTCTGAACGAGTACAACCTCACGGTTACGATGTCGCGAGTCTGACGGTGGATTAAGACGCTCTACGAGGCAAATTACTGGGCAATCTGTTCTAGATTACGATATGGCCCATCGTACTTTGGCAGGAGTTTAGCAGAGAGCCCCGGTGTTCAATGCGGCACTGAGAGTCACACAAGGACACCCGAAAAAAACGGGAGTTGGGCTTCGGGTGTCGTGGATTGCTTTTGGCGGCTTTGGTCCTCGGAGTTAAAGCGACGAGCTAGCTGGCAACATTCTTCTCCGTGTCTGGTGGTGTCCAAGATCTGCAGGCACTCGGACGCGTCCGGTTGATAAAGAAGAATGGTGTCAGTAGTGGGGAAGGGGTGACGGCCATAGAGGTAAAAAAGACGAAACCTGTTGTTGCTTGCGTCGCCGTATTATAGGCGTATGAAATAAATGGGAGAACTAAGTCCCAGTTGGAGTGATCAGGCATCACGTACATAGCGAGCATATCACCGAGAGTGCGATTAAAGCGCTCGGTAGCCCCAATGGTTTGAGGGTGGTAAGTGGTACATGTGCGATGATGATGAAAAACATTTATTATAAAAGAGAGAGGTACGGGGCCAAAGCATGACCCCGCTACATGGTCGGCGTCCTTAGTCCGGGACACCGCATGACGAGGCCCCTACTCGCACCCGTCTCACCAGAGTTTGTTGAGACTCTAGTGATGAGCAGTTGAGGAGGGCAGTCTCCCATGCCTCTCGGGAAGGGGTAGGGGAAGGGGGTAAGTAAGGATTTTTCGGACATGCCCTTACCATGTGGAAGATATCACACGTCTCCCCACAGTGTGGGCACCGCCCATCTGTATTCGCATCGAAATGTTTTAGGATTGCAGGACAGAGTAGAGTACCTGTCTGCAGGCGCCTTAGAGTTCGCTCTTCCGCCTTACTCAGCCCCTTTGCAGGAGCCGGGTAAAGGCGGTGAGTGTCGCGATAATAAGTCAGAATTTCTTTGAACCGCAGCAGCGGTGTATTGGCCTCCGAGTCATAAGAGCCAAGGTGAGGAGCCCGGTGGGTAAGCGCTCGGGCGGCCGCGTCAGCGGCCTCATTACCTCGTAAGCCCTGATCGCCAGGAGCCCATACGATGCGTTTCGGGGCTGGATCAGCGAGAGCCCATTTTAGAATTTGGCTGGCTAGGGGGGATATCTCTCCTACCAAGTAATGAGCACATGCTTTCCGGGAGTCCGTGATGATAACTTTCGAGTTGGGGTCCGCAGCAGCAAGCGCTATCGCGACTTCCTCAGCGCGCTCTGGATTTTGTGCTCGGAACGAAAGCCCATTGACATGCTTTTCCCGGTGAACTACAGAGGCCGTGTAAAATCCCGTAGGTGAAGGCCCTGCTATATCTACGTAGAATACACCAGGTCGGGAGCCGTGTTGCCTCTCAAGCGTCCGAGCCCGCGCCTGTCTTCTGCTTTCGTGCGTGTGCTTATCCATGTTACTGGGGAGTGGAGCGACCGAGAGCATATGCCGCCACAGTTCCGGAATACGCTCCGCCTCCTCTGCAGTGCAAGTGTGCTGTATATGTAAGCGGTTTAGCAGGCGGCGCCCGGGAGCCGTCTGCACGAGCCGCGTATATTGACACGCACATCTAACGCCCTCAGTTTGGCGTTGAAAGTGGCCACCGGGAGATCCAGAGCTCGTTTAGTAGCCTTACGAATGATGGCATCTATTCTTTCGTCTTCTTGCTTGTTAGTGCGAAGGTATGGGACGGCGTAGAGGATCCGGCTAGTCACGAAGGGATGGCGAGCCGAAGCGCGTCCCTGCCCCGCAGACCACCCCGCTTGTTGGAAACGCGGTGAATCATGCACCCTACCTGTTCGCCTATTCTCTTGAGTTTCGCTATAGTGGAGTCCGGTCTGAGTCTGTGGTGAATGAACAGGCGCAGAATCCGGAGCTCCTCCACCTCTCTGATGGGAACCCCAGACAGGGAGATGTGTATGGCTGACTTATCTCTTGGCTTCGCTCTAACGTGCAGAAGCTCTGATTTGTTTGGAGCACATTGGAGTCCACAATCGTTGGCATACGCCTCGACTATGGATGCGGCCTGCTGAAGGCGTTCCTGCATTTCACCAAGGCTCCCTTCAGTGGTCCAGATTGTAATATCGTCGGCATATACTGCGTGTTGTATGCCTTCCACCCTGGCCAATTCGCTTGGAAGGCGCATCATAGCAATGTTGAAAAGGAGCGGTGATAACACTGCTCCCTGTGGGGTACCCCGTGTTCCCATATTGTACGGGCCATATTCCTCGTCCTCGATCCGAAGAAGTGCCTGGCGTTTAGAGAGAAAATCTCTGACACATGCAAAGGCCTTAGCCCCGCAATCGGTGGAGCTCAAGTTAGCCAGGATGCTGCTGTGTTTAACATTGTCGAAAGCCCCCTTCAGATCAAGGGCGAGGATGGCTTTATCATTGTGTTGCATACTTATGGGCTGTATGACGGCCCTATGGAGCTGGAGAAGGACGTCCTGTGCAGACATGTGTGGGCGAAACCCAAACATGGTGTCTGCAAAGAAGTCCTTGCCCTCAAGGTATGGGGAGAGGCGATCCCGTACCATCGTCTCCATAAGCTTGCCCGCGCACGAAGTCAGTGATATGGGCCTCAGATTTTCCGTATTCACGGCCTTGCCTGCTTTGGGGATAAAAGTCACAAGTGACGTTTTCCATTCGGAAGGGAGCGCACGGCCGTCCCAGATCTCGTTCATGTATTCCAATAAATGGAGGTAGGCTGTGTCAGGGAGGTTTGCCAACAGCTCTACTGTTATGCGGTCCAGCCCCGGAGCCGTACCCCTGCGCATTTTAGCTAAAGCCGCTTTAAGGTCATGCAACTCAAAACGGGCATCGAGTTGGTGGTTAGGCTTACCAGAGTACGTGTACGCCAGCCCAGGCGGGTCTTCCGTACGACAGAGATACCTATCGCACAGAGCATCCGCAAGCTGTGCCGGAGTGCCTTGGTACCCTTGCAGAGCTCGCCGGAGCTGCTTCTGCGCCTCCCCTCTCGTTTGAGAGGGGTCTATGAGACTGCGAAAGAGACGCCATGTCCCCTTCGAGCTCATCTGACGAGCTGCAGCGTCGCAGCGGGCTATCCAATTTGAATCTGAGAGTTGGGCAGCATACGCTGCAGCCTGTTCCGTGAGTTGGGCTATGCGGATGCGTAATTTGCGATTAGTCTTCTGCTTTTTCCAACGTTTTGTTAAGCTTCGGCGCGCCTCCCACAAGTGTAGGAGGTGAGTGTCAACTGCGGGGATTTCTTCGTTGGTTTGGAAGGTAGTAAGTCTTTTTTGAATGTTGTTTACGTGTTGAGACCATTGTGCATAGCCTCCAGAAAATAGTACGGGAGGGATAGTCTGATTGCGAAATTGGGTCCAATCGGTCAACTTGGCTTGACCGCATTTTTTATGAGCTGAATTTTCCAGGAGTGTGACCCGGAGAAGGCAGTGATCACTGCCTAGAGAATCGCCCAAGTTCTCCCAGGTAGCATCCTTAGAATTTTTTACGAGAGAGATGTCCGGACACGTGTCACGGGTTACTGAGTTCCCCACTCGAGTGGGGTACGCCGGATCCGTGAGCAGCGTGAGGCGAAGGGTGGAGATAAGCTCCGCCAGCTTACGTCCTCTGGCCTTCTCGTAGTGATAGCCCCAGTGAAGGCTGGGAGCATTGAAGTCTCCCAGGATCACTAAAGGGTCCTTGTCTGCCAACTTGATCGCCCGGAGGAAGATTTCGCTAAACGTTACGCGGGGCTTATGCGGGGGGCTGTATATATTTAGGATGTGTATTGACTGGTCGCGACGTCTGAGAGGCAGTACTCTGACCATTGTGTATTCTTGTTCAGTACTTCAATTTAAATTGACCTGAATCGCGGTATATGCCTTGTTCACCAGGATGCATGACGAGGGCCCACCCTGGAAAGTGCTATAGCCAGAGAATTTAACGTCCAAACCGGGCTCCTGCAAAGCAAGCAAGGCGGGCATGTTTCCGAGGGACTGCAAGTAGAGCTGGAGGTGGGACCGTTTTTTACAGGCTCTAAAACCCCTGCAGTTCTATTGTATAATCTCAAATTTTTGTAGGTTTTTAGCTTGTTTATTAGATTGGCTAGCCATCATTTAGTATTTATTTACGGTGCAGAGGACCAGTCCGAACCTGGAGCCGGCCCCGAAAAGCCTTCTTCTGCTGCCTGACGGGAGGCCGGCTTGTGCTTAACCTGCGGGGAGTCGCTCTGAGTGGTGTTTTTAATTTGGGCGATAACCCAGGGCTGCACGGCTTTAAGGACTGAGTTAGAGACCTGCGCCACAATTTCGGGAAGTGCTTGCGTTAAGGCTGCCGTGAACATGTCCTGAAAGGACTCGCGGACTGCTGACATGATTTGAGTGGGGAGGGCTGCCACGCTCGCCTCTAATTGCTCGGTTTTATGCTCTAGGGACTCGATCCGGCCGATGGATCCGGTAATGGAAGCTGGTCCAACTACCGTGTCCGCATCCTGCCGCGAGACGCTAGTGAGGCGGGATGTGACAGAAGAGCCGTCATCTCCGTCCTCTGCCTCGGCTTCCTGCACTGGCTCGGATGACCCAACCTGCTTCGCTTCTAATTCCTGAATTTTGCGCGCAAGAATTTGGTTCTGGCGCCTGAGCTCCCCTATCTGCTGCTGTAGGGCGGTTTCGGTAGGGGAGGGAGAAGAGGAAGGTCCAGAGACTGCCCCACCCCAACAACTCACCTGTGCTTGGACGGGTGTCAAGGGTGGGAAGTCCTTGACCAAGACAGGAGGCTCCGATGGGGTCCCAGACTTTACATTGGTGGAGTGCCCGGTGTTGGTCTTCTTGGGTTCTGGCTTATTCGACTTAGCGGCTGGTGCTTTCTTGGGGCCAGTCTTGGGAGTCGGAGCCTGTTTGTTCCTCCCCTTCCCCCCCGTTGTCCTCGGCTTGGATACGCGTGGGGATCCCGACTTGACCGGCTGCCGGAACCGTCCAGCACAACCTGGAGCTCCAGTCTTGTGGCCACCGCCGCAGAGGAGGCAGCTCGGAATGCACTGGTGTTCCGTGGGGCCGTCAGGAGTAGCAGCAGGTACCTGAACGCCGCAGCTTGTGCAGCGGCCGGGCTGCGGGCGCGGGCAAGTATCTGCTCGATGTCTCACTGTGCCACAAAGTGGGCATGCAGGCACTGTCTTCTTATACAAGCGAACAGGGAGCCGCTCGCAGTTGTAAAACACCGTCCGTGGCACCTTGGTCCCCGCAAAGGTGATCACCGCAACCGGGGTGTCCCCAAGCTTGCGCACAGACACTATATTTGGCTCAGCACTGAGCTTGCTTTTCACAGTTTCGGACGTTTCGTCTTGAGAGACATGCACGACGCCACGACAGAACTCACCGGAGAGTTTGGGATGTCCCGGAATGTTAGCTGGCGGCCCCCGACTGGCAGCTTAATGTCCCGGAGGAGTCTCTCGGCGGCGTCCACTGATTTGAGCGTGCACACAAGTACATTTTGATCCCAGAGGGGCCACACCGCAAGTCGCACATTTGCGTCGGCTCCGAGGATGCTGCGGACTGCAGCGCCGGCTTGTCCAGGACCAAACGTGGCCTTGAGGTCGAGCGTCTCACGCGGTTTCAGCACCACTATGATGTCGTCTTCTTCGATGCGCGGCGTGTTCTTCGGCCGCCACTGGAGTTGCTTGGCGCGCTGCGAGGCGACGCTCGGCGCGTTCTTGCCCTGTGCTTGCTGAGGGCGAGACGCTGCTTGTTTTTTGGCTGCAGGAGCCCTGGCGTCTCTCGACGCCACTGCTGTGTTCTTCCTTCCGCGCCAGACGCGGACCATATCCTTGAGGTACTCTTCCTCGGTTGGTAGAGGTGTCTCGGTTTGAGCGGTATCCATCTGTATTATCTGTAGGGACTCCGGATCGTAGCCGGTGACTTGATTTGGAGACGCCATTACCGGGGAAACCCCGGGCAGGGCCAGCGCGGCCCTTACTGCGGTTAGGCTTAACTCCGCGGTGGTTTGGCGAAAGCTTCAAGTGACCAAAAAAGGGTCAGAAGACGGCCCACCTTGACGAGACGTGATGTCTTCGGTTGCGGCTGACGTTCTTGGAGACGGTGGTAGAAGGCTTGCAGGAGAACGACTTGATGTGACGCAAATAATTGCGATATTTCACAGAGCTGACGTGGTATGCAACCGCTCCCGTCAATCGACGCCAGCGCCCCCCTACATGTGCGATGGACAAAAGCACACTCAGCACGCAATTGCTCAATGAACTCGGAGAAGAAGGCACGGCGACAGTCGCTGCGGAGTTCTTAAGGTCCTCCATGACGCAGCACAAAACGACGCAGTATGAAAGTGGCGACCTCCTGTGCTGTGGCCGTTTGAAGAGCAGTGGCCTAAGCATAGCGTGTTAGGGGGTCGATAGCAAATATTTTTCACCTGTTGCCGGTCGGAGTCAACGAAAGCTGTCGATGAAGATCTATACCAACTCGTTCGAAAGGTCGGAAATGACATGGTAAAGACTGCTGTTCACCGGCAGAATAGTGCGATGGAGATTTTCGGCGCTGACGTTCGGCACAAGAGCGAACAAAAATGTGGATGAAGGTAGACATATCACGCCAGTAGTAACGGTTTCGAAGCAATACATATATAACGTAAAGAGTCTTTCCGTCACAGTTGTCGTTGCCTACCTATGTCCGTCAGCCCCACCACGGTATTTTAGTGGCTACGGTACTCGGCTGCTAACCCGCAGGTCACGGGATCAAATCCCGGATTTGGCAGCTCCATTTCCAATGGAGGCGCAAATGTGTAAGCTTTAGTACTGAGGTTTGGGTGCACGTTGAAGAACCCCGAGTTGTCGAAATTTCTGGAGCCCGCCACGACGCGATCTGTCATGATCATATAGTGGTTTTGGGACGTTAAACCCCACAATTCAATCAATCGATTACCTATCTCTGTCAAGCGGTTTCGACCATACAAGACTACAAGGTGTCCTGTGAACGACTCCTCACTCGTGGATTAAAATCGGTGACTTCAGCGGTCATCGTACAATCTGGAGAAGTTTGAGGACCTCTGCTAAAGAGAGAATGGGGGTGCCCTTCGTCTCCGACAATGAAATAATTTTGCTACATGACGGTAGTCCAACAATTTTATGGTTCAAGGTATAGCAGCTGTCTGGACCTTGGTTTTGTCTCACGAGGCCTCCTCAGGTGTGCTGACTGGTTCCGAGACACAGAAACGCATAGAAGTGACCACATTCCCCTTGCGTCAAAATTGAAAGATTGTTCCATGCAACCATACGCGATAGCGTTCATAGAGTGAACCGGTCGAAATTAAACGTATTGCATGAGAGAGCAATGTCAAGCAAACAGTTCTCTTCACATAGAGGAGATAATCCAAAGCACAATACACGATACGAAATGTATTCTCACGTGCTGTTCTTAAGAAACAGATTTTTGAGTTCAAACGGTTTAGAGCATTTCGACGGCGTGCTGAGCGAAGATACGGACGCACGGAAGCCGTGGAAGAAATACGGAGTGCTCGACGTGTACTGAACATACAGCGTCACGTAGATAAAGTCGAGTCACAGCATCAGACTGCCTTGTGAGTAGCTTAAGACTCGCAAACCTTTATCACAGTGGTGGAAGACGGTGCGAGGTCTCCACACAAACCCCACTCAGTGCTCCCCATTCAGGGCTTTTGCCCTTTCTGAACACAGACGCGTCATTGACGTGGCAGACGAATTTTGTGCCGGATTATCTGGGCCACTCGCAATGCCCAACAGCCTATTGCCCTTGACCAGATGTCCATTAACACTGCATTCACGCATGAATTTCCCTTTTTATGTTTTTGGACGCAGGGAAGCGCTAGCTTTGTATGGATGCACGTCGGTACCAGGGCCGTAGAGTTTCCCATAAAACCCTGTGTCATTGGGCCCGCAGCTGTAGTTGTACAGAGTCCCGCTGCTGGAGTTGCATAACAAATATCAGCAAGATGGGACGCAGCCGACAAGCTGGAAGGCAAGTCAGCTAGTTCCACTTCGGAAGCCAGGCAAGTCATCACTCAAGCACTCATCCTGCCCTCCTATCACATCGGCCAGTTGTGTAGGCAAAGCAATAGAGAGGATGATTCTGGGACGCCTGCAGTGGTACTTGTAATGTAACATCACCAACACATAAGTCACGGCAATATTTCGGCGTGGTCGATCATTGACAACGTAGTTGACCTGGTCACTCACGTCCAACGCGAGAAAGGCCGTAAGAGTCTGTGCGCATTTTTGTTCTTAGACGCTAAAAAGGCGTATGACAACGTTACGGATCAAGCAGTCCTCACCTCTTTCCAAGGCCCCCGCAGGGGCACCTCCGAAAGCAGGCGTTTGGTGTGTCGCGACACCACGGACCCGAGCTAACGGGTGGGTTTTGACTCCCTCCCACGCCTAGCCGTGCGTGGTTTTGCCGTGTCTGGGGAAAGGGGGATCTTGGGGGTTGAGCTGACGCTGGGTGATCGGACCTTTAAGGCCACCCTGCAGAGGTAACACACCCCTTTGACCCCTGCTTCGTGTACACGGCACCCCTGGGCTGACCCACCTAAGGGAAATCGGCGGTCGCCTTTTCCTATCTCTCTCTCCCTACATCTTCGACTTTGTCTCTCTTTTCATCTGTCCCGTCTTCTAATTTCTTCCGTTTACTTCCAAAGTTCCTGGTGGCCTGGGTTAACTCTGTGCAAATCGCCTACCTTGGTCTAGGCGAATTGGATTGGCTGAAGCGTGACAAAGCGTGGCTGAGGCCTGGGTTAACCCTGTGCAAATCGCCTACCTTGGTCAAGGCGCGTTGGCTGAGGCGTGACAAAAATACCATCACTACTCACGATACTCGCTCCGTTCAACAGTGACAGAGCCAGAAAACCAGTTATGCGATAGAGACTGTAAGACAAATTTCAGCAGTTTTTTACCTTGGAGTTTATGCTTGGTGTGAAGTAGTTTCACAAAATGGCTTTTATCCAAGACTTCTTCTGAGCTTTATCATTGTGGAATGCAAAAACACGCACTTTGGTACCACTCTCATAATTGCCGTGGCACCCGGGAACACAACAACGTCCAATGTCGCAAAGATCGATGTGTAATCACATACTCACAAATGCAACGCCAATAAAATAGAACACGTGAGAACGGACGTAGACTCAGAGCAGTGCGATGCAGCACCAAGCCTAACGCAGTCTAACCAGCGAAGCAGGTAGCGATCAAAGCCAAACCTTTCATGGCTTGTCCGCCGTTCAGGGTAAAAAAGTGCGCGGAGTCACCAACACCACCACCTGAGCGACGCGTACGTCCTCGGCCACTAGACAGTCGCACAACTAGCGTGACGTACGCCGTCGGCAGAGAGGGGTATGAACGGGCCTTGTGAATAGTCTAGGTGGTGTTGTTTAGACACGTTCTAAGGGCTGAAATAATTTTCCGAGTCTTGACCTACGATCAGGCTACCGGCAAATCCCCATGAACGAAGCTGGCAAAGAAAAAATTTTCTTTGCTATGCCGAAGAGCCTTTATAATTTTAGTGTAATATTCGTCTTGTTCAACACTCCAGCATCGTTTGAGCGCATGATTGATACTGTTTTTCGCAGCTTAAATGAAAGACCTGCCTCTTTGACTTAAATGATGCTGTTTTTTTCACCTACCTTTACCGAACATTTTTAACAATAAAACGACGTGGTTCAATGTCATTCCAAGGCTGGCCTTCAAATAATTACGAAAAGTGCACACTTGCAAGCAAAGGTATCAAAGTCTTCGATCACGTTGTTTTAAAGACGAAATCCAACCAGGCCCTGAGAAGATCGCAGCTGTTCCACAATTCCATCGACCACCAAACCAAAATATGTTGCGCAGTTTTCTTGGTCTCGCGTCCTAATTTCGTCACTGTAAACGCCACTTTGCTACCAATGAAGCTTCGCTAAATACGTTATTGGCTGCTGGTGCTCTTTTTTCATAGTTTAATGATCGCGAGTCTGCACTTAGAATTTTCAAAGAACTCCTGACTTCTGGACCAGTGGTGCGCCCTTCTGACGGGATAGCACCCATTATACCCACACTGAACAAGCACGCAAAGCATTGGAGCACTCCTTCTGCAGCGTGACCAGGCCTCTAAAGAGCAGGTTGGGGTCTACGCTAGCCGTACTCTGTCAACAGCTGAGCGGAACTACACGTTCACGGAGCAGGAGTGCCTAGCTGTTGTCTGCTCGATTTAGAGATTCTACTTGTATGCCTACGATCGGCTCTTCACCATCGCCACAGACCATCCCGCACTCTGTAGGTGGTCATCAAGGTAGAATATGTGACGACGTCAAGAGCACTGAATATTCCGCTTGAAATAGTATGACTGTATCATCATTTAAAAGTTTGCCAAATGTTATCATTATGCTGACGTACTGCACCGATGCCCACTTTGGCTCTTTCTTGACAATACGTCCTCCGCGTTGCCTTTGAGTGGCTCTGACGCCCAGCCTGCCTCACAACATGTTTAGCTCGCCTTGCTGCACATCATTCAACTATCTTCTAGCTCCGATTCATATTCACTTCAGCTGGCAGGCAGGTTCGTACTGTCAGGTTTTCATTGATCACCTACGCGTACCACTAAACGACCCAACAGCCGCTTGTGACACTAGCTTTGATGATTTCGCTTCGAGAACGGTGTGCTCCAGCGCTACATTTGCTGTCCTAATGGTAACCAGTGGCTGCCAGTTCTTCTCCGCTGCGTCGATGCCTAGCTGCACAGTGGGTACCTTAACACGTGGGCATTGCAGGCAATGATGAAGCGGATCACCTTGCTTCATCAAGCAGTCATGATGACCGTGACTGTCCGGGAATTAAATGTACGATGGACAACGCTCATCTGCTTACACGCCGACACCTCCTAAAACAGTGCCCAGACCAGCGTGTGGCGAACACATTGTTCCCTCCCCGTGTTCACGGCCGTGGCTTGCCTAGTCATTGCAGAGCTCCGTTGTATGAACTTAGCATAGACTTTGGGCTGGTGTGTGAACGATTACTCAGTCAAGGGCGTGTGAACAGTCCGTTGTGCACAGCTTGTGGGTCCTGCGAAACACTTGAACATCTCGTAATGCACTATTCCACATTTGCTACGCAGCGGGTTCTGCTGATTAAGGAATATATATTTCTATCGCTTAAGTGCACGACGCTAGACGACTAGCTCTTTCCTAGTGGTTGTGGTTCCCGATGCGACCAGGCCAACCGAGCTTTCCTTACATTTATGAACGAAACGGACCTGGCCACCCGTTTTTAAATGGTTATTTATTATTTTTATTTATTTATTTATTGCCTATAGTTGTCTAAGCCTTGGTCACTTTTCTTAATTCCTGCTATTTTTTTGCTCTTTCTCCCCTCTTATCATTATTTCCTCTGTTTCTTTTCTCCCCTCGAAACAGTAAGCAGGCGTTCTGCCCCTCCAGCTGGCAGTTGCCAGCTTGCTCTCTCCCTCTTTCATCTGTTTACTTGTGTATCTGTGTATGCAAATTGAAATAAACAAGGAAATGAATGGTTAAGCATTTTCCGGTAACAATACGGCCGGTAATCTAGGCTTCCACAAAACCTACGACTGCTTCAAGTCTCGCTGTTTCTTGCCTGGCTTGTCCACAATGGTAGCTAAATAGGTGGCCTCGTGCGCGTCGAGTGAGCACCTGAAGCGATCTACACCCCGACCCGCTGGTTTTCCTCAGCCTCTACCCTGTCCGACCACACCTTTTTAATTCGTTAGAATAGACTTATATGGTCGTTTGTCGCTGACATTTTGCGGACATTGTTGAATCGTCACTGCCCTTGACCATCTAAAAAGATACGCCAAAACATCGCCTCCTTGATCTCTTACCGCCAAAGAAATGGCAGACTTTCTTGCGCTGCATCATCTTGCACCAAAGCACCCCTCAAGTTCTCCTGATTGATCTTGGCAAAACTTTCATTTCCAAAGCCCTCCTGGAAGTACTGCGGGCATACAATATGATCCATAAAACCACATTTACATGTCATCCGCAGACGAATGACCTTACTGTGTGCTTCAACCGAACACTCTCTGACATGATATTTGTGTACTTACGTGCTGACCACAAAAACTGTGATGACATTTCACTGTTTGTCATCTTCGCCTACAATACTGTGATACAACGACAAACTGGCTACAGCTCTTCCTTCATCGGGTATGGCCGATGTTCCGTGTTGGTCTTCGACACAGCATTTTCTTTGTTCTTGCTCCGAGCTGTACATCGCTCCCAGAAGTGTTCGCAGCCTGAGTCACGCACTGTCGTGAAATCGCTCGCTAAAACACGGTAGCAACCCAAAAGAAGAGAAAACGTCGCTTTTAGAGCCACAAGAGGGAAAGAAAACGACAAAAAGGAAGTCAGAGAGGTTAATCAGATGCTTGTATCTGGTATGCTAGCTAATACTGGGGTGGGTGATAGGGGCTTGAGAGAGAGGCCAAAATAAATGGGAGCAGAACACGGACACACACGCACACACAAAATCAATCCACTCAGAGTCGTTTTGACAGGCCACTAGTTCGCAAGAAACCCAGAAGCGCTTGCACAGCCTGCTTATATGATGATGACTTGATGAGTGACGAGAATGGCGATCGATCGATTGATCGATATGTGGGGTTTAACGTCCCCAAACCACCACATGAATATGAGAGCCACCGTAGTGGAGGGCTCCGGAAATTGCGACCACCTAGGGTTCTTTAACGTGCACCCGAATCTGAGCACACGGGCCTACAACATTTCCGCCTCCATCGGAAATGCAGCCACCGCAGCCGGGATTCAATCCCACGATCTGAATGTCAAGGATGTCGCAGTACATATTCTTCTTACAGCGGCTGGTCATCTAGCTTTTTTATTGTAATATAAAGGTATTGCCTTTGTAGGTTATATTCCGGGTAATCACACAGACGTGTCGAATTGTCTCTTTAACTCCGCAGTGTACACAGATCATTACCTGTGTACACAGGTGTACACAGGTAATAACCGCTGGTCATTAAGGGTAACTGACTGGATTCCCAGAGAAGGGAAGCGGGTTAGGGGGAGACAGAAGGTTAGGTGGGCAGATGAGATTAAGAAGTTTGCGGGTATAAATTGGCAGCAGCAAGCACAGGACCGGGTTAACTGGCGGAACATGGGAGAGGCCTTTGTCCTGCAGTGGACGTAGTCAGGCTGATGATGATGATGATGATGATGATGATGATGTACACAGGTGGTGGTGTCGGCCATCCCTATACGGAACGCTCACGCACGGGTAAACGCGACAACCAACCACAGTCTGCACATAACAGTAACGTCACCTCGTTGAAGTTTTGTTGGAAACTGTAAGCTTTACGTAGGATCACGGAATGGTAATCTTGCCTGTGTAAAAAGAGGCTCATTTCAAAGTGACTTGGAGAATCGGCGAGCAAGCATGCGAAGCTTTCTAGCAGTAACGTCACCTCATTGAAGTTTTGTTGCAACCCGTAAGCTTTACGTAGGAACATGAGATCGTAATTTTGCTTGCGTAAAAACAGGCTCATTCCAAACGGACATAGAGCATTGGCAAGCAAGCATGCGGAGCTTCCTAGCAGCGTCATTCCTAGAGAGAGGTATTGACTGGTCGTGGCCTTCTGTGTGGAGTGAATGGACAGCTTGGTCAGCCCAATAATTACCGATAATTTCACAGTGACTTGGAAAGCAGTTTATAACATAGTGCAATTTCTCTGTTATATGGCATAGCATTTCTGCCATCTCAAAGCCAACTCTTCGTGCAAACCATGGCGTAGATATAAGAGAAGTGACTGCAGTGCCACCTTGCAGTTGCAGAAGATTGTTCGTCATCGCGTTCTTTCGTCGTTATAAAACGCACTGCAGCACGTAGCGCTGCAAGCTCTGCTGCGGTTTATATGGTTGCATAAGCTTGTCCTGAATTTGATGGTTGTTACGTGCATTTGAATAACGACTGCCACTGTTGAGCAAGACAGAACTGTCGGTGTAGACGGGGGTGCGGTTTTGATTCTTCTCGTGCAGAAGTGAGGCGAGCTGCTTGAGGGCTTGCCATTGACAAATCTCGTTTTTTTAGGATACCTGGTATTGTCAGGTGGATAAATGGCAGTTTAAGGCACCATGGAGGAACTGAAGTTCTCGCCACGGGCCTACAACCAGTTGGTAGAGCGTCACCGTGTGCAGTTGCTGTTCCACAAAAAGAAGTATAAGGCCCATCGCTGGTAGAGAGGCTAGGTGGTGGCGGGTAGTCCGGTACACATATCTTGGACGTGTCGTCTGAGCTTCAAATTGAAATCGAATATGAGTCTGTACGAGGTGGTCTTTGGCGAAAGCTATAGTCGTCACTTTTAAGGCAACCTGACGCAGTCCTGGACAGATTCGAAGCTCCTGTGTTCGAACGCTTTGCATCATGCGTCTACTTGTTTTGCTTGCGTTCGATAATGCGGGCAGAGTTTATCATAGAAAGTCAACAAAAAGCCCCTGTACAGTGCTAACATAGCATTGGGCTGCCTTCCTCAAATCTTTTCAATAAGAAACTTGAAGAGGTGGCACATGCCTGTCATCACTTTTTCAGATACGGCGCCTGAGGGCTACATGATAGGTCTCTGTCGCTTATGACTCCCAGAAATTTAGGAGATCAACATAATGGTACAGTTTACCATCAGTTGACACCCTGAAATTCGTCGTAGGTTTACGCGTAAATGCAAGAAGAACGCACATTCTGGAGGAACTATCTAAGCAACAATTGCGGAGGTGTAAAGCAGTTACAGTAGCAGCTCTCTGGATCCTCGCTCGTAATTGCAGGTGAGTTATCGCAAATGTCATCTGCGTATATTAATAGAAAAATATTGCTTAGTAAGTGCGTATGAAGCGTGAGCCAATATATATATATATATATATATATATATATATTATATATATATATATATATATATATATATATATTATATATATATATATATTCAAGTAGATCCTCCGTGAGCGGTCACAGCGTGGTTTAGTTCGACGTTTCGGCCTGGAGTCTGGCATTATCAGGATCCTGATGAAAGCCAGACTCTAGGCCGAAACATTGAAATAAACCACGTTGTGATCACTCACGGAGGATCTACTTGACTACTTGCAATGCTATGGCCACTCAGCCACTAGCTTGTCTCTCTCTCTCTCTTTATATATATATATATATATAGAGAGAGAGAGAGATTAGGCAGGCATGGTAGTTTCAGTGGCCGTAGCGTTGCATGTAGTCAAGTAGATCCTCCGTGAGCGGTCACAAACGTGGTTTATTTCGACGTTTCGGCCTAGAGTCTGACTTTCCTCAGGATCCTGATGAATGCCAGACTCTAGGCCGAAACGTCGAACTAAACCACGTTGTGACCACTCACGGAGGATCTACTTGAATATATATATATATATATATAATATATAT
>WOVY01007795.1:0-15443 GCA_013436015.1 Rhipicephalus annulatus | reverse complement strand
CATTGGTTTGGAATAACTTCCCCTGTACATTCTTGGCATTACTGTCTGTTATATCTCATTAATATTGGTGGTTAAAACACGGAAAACGTAGCCCTTATGTATACACTTCTTTCCTTATTTATTGAACGAGGCGTCTCGTACTGGCAGACTTGGTGTGTTTAGGTGTATAAGAAGGGACAATTAAGCATTGCCCGATCATAAATAATTTCACTTGTGCTAACGTGACGTCAAACATGCACATAAGAGTGTTTTCACACTCGTCGTTTGGCTTATAGATGCGCTGACTGTCACTCCTACTTCTAAATTCACATAAACCCAAAAAAGTGGATGGAGGGAGGGCTGCTGTGGATAGCTCAGTGGTTAGAGCATCGAAACGCGTAATTCGAAGGTCGTAGGTTCGATTCCTGCTCACAGTTGGTAATTTTTTCATCCACTTTCTTTCTTCTTATTTACATTCCATTGGTTTTATAACTTCCCTGTACATTCCTTGGCATTACTGTCTGTTATATCTCATTAATATTGTGTTAAAACACGGAAAAACGAGCCCTTAGGTATACACTTCTTTCCCTTATTTCATTGAACGAGGGTCTCGTACTGGCAGACTTGGTGTGTTTAGGTTGTATAAGAGGGACAATTAATCAGCTGCCCGCTCATAATAAGTTCACGTGCTACGTGACGCCAAACATGCACATAAGAGTGTTTTCACACTCGTCGTTTGGCTTATAGATGGCGCTGACTGTCACTCCTACTTCTAAATTCACAGATAAACCCAAAAAAGTGGATGGAGGGAGGGCCGCTGTGATAGCTCAGTGGTTAGAGCATCGAACGCGTAATTCGAAGGTCGTAGGTTCGATTCCTGCTCACAGTTGGTAATTTTTTCATCCACTTTTCTTTCTTCTTATTTACATTCCATTGGTTTTAATAACTTCCCTGTACATTCCTTGGCATTACTGTCTGTTATATCTCATTATATTGTGTTAAAACACGGAAAAACGAGCCCTTAGGTATACACTTCTTTCCCTTATTTCATTGAACGAGGGTCTCGTACTGGCAGACTTGGTGTGTTTAGGTTGTATAAGAGGGACAATTAATCAGCTGCCCGCTCATAATAAGTTCACGTGCTACGTGACGCCAAACATGCACATAAGAGTGTTTTCACACTCGTCGTTTGGCTTATAGATGGCGCTGACTGTCACTCCTACTTCTAAATTCACAGATAAACCCAAAAAAGTGGATGGAGGGAGGGCCGCTGTGATAGCTCAGTGGTTAGAGCATCGAACGCGTAATTCGAAGGTCGTAGGTTCGATTCCTGCTCACAGTTGGTAATTTTTCATCCACTTTTCTTTCTTCTTATTTACATTCCATTGGTTTTAATAACTTCCCCTGTACATTCCTTGGCATTACTGTCTGTTATATCTCATTAATATTGTGTTAAAACACGGAAAAACGAGCCCTTAGGTATACACTTCTTTCCCTTATTTCATTGAACGAGGGTCTCGTACTGGCAGACTTGGTGTGTTTAGGTTGTATAAGAGGGACAATTAATCAGCTGCCCGCTCATAATAAGTTCACGTGCTACGTGACGCCAAACATGCACATAAGAGTGTTTTCACACTCGTCGTTTGGCTTATAGATGGCGCTGACTGTCACTCCTACTTCTAAATTCACAGATAAACCCAAAAAAGTGGATGGAGGGAGGGCCGCTGTGATAGCTCAGTGGTTAGAGCATCGAACGCGTAATTCGAAGGTCGTAGGTTCGATTCCTGCTCACAGTTGGTAATTTTTTCATCCACTTTTCTTTCTTCTTATTTACATTCCATTGGTTTTAATAACTTCCCCTGTACATTCCTTGGCATTACTGTCTGTTATATCTCATTAATATTGTGTTAAAACACGGAAAAACGAGCCCTTAGGTATACACTTCTTTCCCTTATTTCATTGAACGAGGGTCTCGTACTGGCAGACTTGGTGTGTTTAGGTTGTATAAGAGGGACAATTAATCAGCTGCCCGCTCATAATAAGTTCACGTGCTACGTGACGCCAAACATGCACATAAGAGTGTTTTCACACTCGTCGTTTGGCTTATAGATGGCGCTGACTGTCACTCCTACTTCTAAATTCACAGATAAACCCAAAAAAGTGGATGGAGGGAGGGCCGCTGTGATAGCTCAGTGGTTAGAGCATCGAACGCGTAATTCGAAGGTCGTAGGTTCGATTCCTGCTCACAGTTGGTAATTTTTTCATCCACTTTTCTTTCTTCTTATTTACATTCCATTGGTTTTAATAACTTCCCCTGTACATTCCTTGGCATTACTGTCTGTTATATCTCATTAATATTGTGTTAAAACACGGAAAAACGAGCCCTTAGGTATACACTTCTTTCCCTTATTTCATTGAACGAGGGTCTCGTACTGGCAGACTTGGTGTGTTTAGGTTGTATAAGAGGGACAATTAATCAGCTGCCCGCTCATAATAAGTTCACGTGCTACGTGACGCCAAACATGCACATAAGAGTGTTTTCACACTCGTCGTTTGGCTTATAGATGGCGCTGACTGTCACTCCTACTTCTAAATTCACAGATAAACCCAAAAAAGTGGATGGAGGGAGGGCCGCTGTGATAGCTCAGTGGTTAGAGCATCGAACGCGTAATTCGAAGGTCGTAGGTTCGATTCCTGCTCACAGTTGGTAATTTTTTCATCCACTTTTCTTTCTTCTTATTTACATTCCATTGGTTTTAATAACTTCCCCTGTACATTCCTTGGCATTACTGTCTGTTATATCTCATTATATTGTGTTAAAACACGGAAAAACGAGCCCTTAGGTATACACTTCTTTCCCTTATTTCATTGAACGAGGGTCTCGTACTGGCAGACTTGGTGTGTTTAGGTTGTATAAGAGGGACAATTAATCAGCTGCCCGCTCATAATAAGTTCACGTGCTACGTGACGCCAAACATGCACATAAGAGTGTTTTCACACTCGTCGTTTGGCTTATAGATGGCGCTGACTGTCACTCCTACTTCTAAATTCACAGATAAACCCAAAAAAGTGGATGGAGGGAGGGCCGCTGTGATAGCTCAGTGGTTAGAGCATCGAACGCGTAATTCGAAGGTCGTAGGTTCGATTCCTGCTCACAGTTGGTAATTTTTTCATCCACTTTTCTTTCTTCTTATTTACATTCCATTGGTTTTAATAACTTCTCCTGTACATTCCTTGGCATTACTGTCTGTTATATCTCATTATATTGTGTTAAAACACGGAAAAACGAGCCCTTAGGTATACACTTCTTTCCCTTATTTCATTGAACGAGGGTCTCGTACTGGCAGACTTGGTGTGTTTAGGTTGTATAAGAGGGACAATTAATCAGCTGCCCGCTCATAATAAGTTCACGTGCTACGTGACGCCAAACATGCACATAAGAGTGTTTTCACACTCGTCGTTTGGCTTATAGATGGCGCTGACTGTCACTCCTACTTCTAAATTCACAGATAAACCCAAAAAAGTGGATGGAGGGAGGGCCGCTGTGATAGCTCAGTGGTTAGAGCATCGAACGCGTAATTCGAAGGTCGTAGGTTCGATTCCTGCTCACAGTTGGTAATTTTTTCATCCACTTTTCTTTCTTCTTATTTACATTCCATTGGTTTTAATAACTTCCCCTGTACATTCCTTGGCATTACTGTCTGTTATATCTCATTAATATTGTGTTAAAACACGGAAAAACGAGCCCTTAGGTATACACTTCTTTCCCTTATTTCATTGAACGAGGGTCTCGTACTGGCAGACTTGGTGTGTTTAGGTTGTATAAGAGGGACAATTAATCAGCTGCCCGCTCATAATAAGTTCACGTGCTACGTGACGCCAAACATGCACATAAGAGTGTTTTCACACTCGTCGTTTGGCTTATAGATGGCGCTGACTGTCACTCCTACTTCTAAATTCACAGATAAACCCAAAAAAGTGGATGGAGGGAGGGCCGCTGTGATAGCTCAGTGGTTAGAGCATCGAACGCGTAATTCGAAGGTCGTAGGTTCGATTCCTGCTCACAGTTGGTAATTTTTTCATCCACTTTTCTTTCTTCTTATTTACATTCCATTGGTTTTAATAACTTCCCCTGTACATTCCTTGGCATTACTGTCTGTTATATCTCATTAATATTGTGTTAAAACACGGAAAAACGAGCCCTTAGGTATACACTTCTTTCCCTTATTTCATTGAACGAGGGTCTCGTACTGGCAGACTTGGTGTGTTTAGGTTGTATAAGAGGGACAATTAATCAGCTGCCCGCTCATAATAAGTTCACGTGCTACGTGACGCCAAACATGCACATAAGAGTGTTTTCACACTCGTCGTTTGGCTTATAGATGGCGCTGACTGTCACTCCTACTTCTAAATTCACAGATAAACCCAAAAAAGTGGATGGAGGGAGGGCCGCTGTGATAGCTCAGTGGTTAGAGCATCGAACGCGTAATTCGAAGGTCGTAGGTTCGATTCCTGCTCACAGTTGGTAATTTTTTCATCCACTTTTCTTTCTTCTTATTTACATTCCATTGGTTTTAATAACTTCCCCTGTACATTCCTTGGCATTACTGTCTGTTATATCTCATTAATATTGTGTTAAAACACGGAAAAACGAGCCCTTAGGTATACACTTCTTTCCCTTATTTCATTGAACGAGGGTCTCGTACTGGCAGACTTGGTGTGTTTAGGTTGTATAAGAGGGACAATTAATCAGCTGCCCGCTCATAATAAGTTCACGTGCTACGTGACGCCAAACATGCACATAAGAGTGTTTTCACACTCGTCGTTTGGCTTATAGATGGCGCTGACTGTCACTCCTACTTCTAAATTCACAGATAAACCCAAAAAAGTGGATGGAGGGAGGGCCGCTGTGATAGCTCAGTGGTTAGAGCATCGAACGCGTAATTCGAAGGTCGTAGGTTCGATTCCTGCTCACAGTTGGTAATTTTTTCATCCACTTTTCTTTCTTCTTATTTACATTCCATTGGTTTTAATAACTTCCCCTGTACATTCCTTGGCATTACTGTCTGTTATATCTCATTAATATTGTGTTAAAACACGGAAAAACGAGCCCTTAGGTATACACTTCTTTCCCTTATTTCATTGAACGAGGGTCTCGTACTGGCAGACTTGGTGTGTTTAGGTTGTATAAGAGGGACAATTAATCAGCTGCCCGCTCATAATAAGTTCACGTGCTACGTGACGCCAAACATGCACATAAGAGTGTTTTCACACTCGTCGTTTGGCTTATAGATGGCGCTGACTGTCACTCCTACTTCTAAATTCACAGATAAACCCAAAAAAGTGGATGGAGGGAGGGCCGCTGTGATAGCTCAGTGGTTAGAGCATCGAACGCGTAATTCGAAGGTCGTAGGTTCGATTCCTGCTCACAGTTGGTAATTTTTTCATCCACTTTTCTTTCTTCTTATTTACATTCCATTGGTTTTAATAACTTCCCCTGTACATTCCTTGGCATTACTGTCTGTTATATCTCATTAATATTGTGTTAAAACACGGAAAAACGAGCCCTTAGGTATACACTTCTTTCCCTTATTTCATTGAACGAGGGTCTCGTACTGGCAGACTTGGTGTGTTTAGGTTGTATAAGAGGGACAATTAATCAGCTGCCCGCTCATAATAAGTTCACGTGCTACGTGACGCCAAACATGCACATAAGAGTGTTTTCACACTCGTCGTTTGGCTTATAGATGGCGCTGACTGTCACTCCTACTTCTAAATTCACAGATAAACCCAAAAAAGTGGATGGAGGGAGGGCCGCTGTGATAGCTCAGTGGTTAGAGCATCGAACGCGTAATTCGAAGGTCGTAGGTTCGATTCCTGCTCACAGTTGGTAATTTTTTCATCCACTTTTCTTTCTTCTTATTTACATTCCATTGGTTTTAATAACTTCCCCTGTACATTCCTTGGCATTACTGTCTGTTATATCTCATTATATTGTGTTAAAACACGGAAAAACGAGCCCTTAGGTATACACTTCTTTCCCTTATTTCATTGAACGAGGGTCTCGTACTGGCAGACTTGGTGTGTTTAGGTTGTATAAGAGGGACAATTAATCAGCTGCCCGCTCATAATAAGTTCACGTGCTACGTGACGCCAAACATGCACATAAGAGTGTTTTCACACTCGTCGTTTGGCTTATAGATGGCGCTGACTGTCACTCCTACTTCTAAATTCACAGATAAACCCAAAAAAGTGGATGGAGGGAGGGCCGCTGTGATAGCTCAGTGGTTAGAGCATCGAACGCGTAATTCGAAGGTCGTAGGTTCGATTCCTGCTCACAGTTGGTAATTTTTTCATCCACTTTTCTTTCTTCTTATTTACATTCCATTGGTTTTAATAACTTCCCCTGTACATTCCTTGGCATTACTGTCTGTTATATCTCATTAATATTGTGTTAAAACACGGAAAAACGAGCCCTTAGGTATACACTTCTTTCCCTTATTTCATTGAACGAGGGTCTCGTACTGGCAGACTTGGTGTGTTTAGGTTGTATAAGAGGGACAATTAATCAGCTGCCCGCTCATAATAAGTTCACGTGCTACGTGACGCCAAACATGCACATAAGAGTGTTTTCACACTCGTCGTTTGGCTTATAGATGGCGCTGACTGTCACTCCTACTTCTAAATTCACAGATAAACCCAAAAAAGTGGATGGAGGGAGGGCCGCTGTGATAGCTCAGTGGTTAGAGCATCGAACGCGTAATTCGAAGGTCGTAGGTTCGATTCCTGCTCACAGTTGGTAATTTTTTCATCCACTTTTCTTTCTTCTTATTTACATTCCATTGGTTTTAATAACTTCCCTGTACATTCCTTGGCATTACTGTCTGTTATATCTCATTAATATTGTGTTAAAACACGGAAAAACGAGCCCTTAGGTATACACTTCTTTCCCTTATTTCATTGAACGAGGGTCTCGTACTGGCAGACTTGGTGTGTTTAGGTTGTATAAGAGGGACAATTAATCAGCTGCCCGCTCATAATAAGTTCACGTGCTACGTGACGCCAAACATGCACATAAGAGTGTTTTCACACTCGTCGTTTGGCTTATAGATGGCGCTGACTGTCACTCCTACTTCTAAATTCACAGATAAACCCAAAAAAGTGGATGGAGGGAGGGCCGCTGTGATAGCTCAGTGGTTAGAGCATCGAACGCGTAATTCGAAGGTCGTAGGTTCGATTCCTGCTCACAGTTGGTAATTTTTTCATCCACTTTTCTTTCTTCTTATTTACATTCCATTGGTTTTAATAACTTCCCCTGTACATTCCTTGGCATTACTGTCTGTTATATCTCATTAATATTGTGTTAAAACACGGAAAAACGAGCCCTTAGGTATACACTTCTTTCCCTTATTTCATTGAACGAGGGTCTCGTACTGGCAGACTTGGTGTGTTTAGGTTGTATAAGAGGGACAATTAATCAGCTGCCCGCTCATAATAAGTTCACGTGCTACGTGACGCCAAACATGCACATAAGAGTGTTTTCACACTCGTCGTTTGGCTTATAGATGGCGCTGACTGTCACTCCTACTTCTAAATTCACAGATAAACCCAAAAAAGTGGATGGAGGGAGGGCCGCTGTGATAGCTCAGTGGTTAGAGCATCGAACGCGTAATTCGAAGGTCGTAGGTTCGATTCCTGCTCACAGTTGGTAATTTTTTCATCCACTTTTCTTTCTTCTTATTTACATTCCATTGGTTTTAATAACTTCCCCTGTACATTCCTTGGCATTACTGTCTGTTATATCTCATTAATATTGTGTTAAAACACGGAAAAACGAGCCCTTAGGTATACACTTCTTTCCCTTATTTCATTGAACGAGGGTCTCGTACTGGCAGACTTGGTGTGTTTAGGTTGTATAAGAGGGACAATTAATCAGCTGCCCGCTCATAATAAGTTCACGTGCTACGTGACGCCAAACATGCACATAAGAGTGTTTTCACACTCGTCGTTTGGCTTATAGATGGCGCTGACTGTCACTCCTACTTCTAAATTCACAGATAAACCCAAAAAAGTGGATGGAGGGAGGGCCGCTGTGATAGCTCAGTGGTTAGAGCATCGAACGCGTAATTCGAAGGTCGTAGGTTCGATTCCTGCTCACAGTTGGTAATTTTTTCATCCACTTTTCTTTCTTCTTATTTACATTCCATTGGTTTTAATAACTTCCCCTGTACATTCCTTGGCATTACTGTCTGTTATATCTCATTAATATTGTGTTAAAACACGGAAAAACGAGCCCTTAGGTATACACTTCTTTCCCTTATTTCATTGAACGAGGGTCTCGTACTGGCAGACTTGGTGTGTTTAGGTTGTATAAGAGGGACAATTAATCAGCTGCCCGCTCATAATAAGTTCACGTGCTACGTGACGCCAAACATGCACATAAGAGTGTTTTCACACTCGTCGTTTGGCTTATAGATGGCGCTGACTGTCACTCCTACTTCTAAATTCACAGATAAACCCAAAAAAGTGGATGGAGGGAGGGCCGCTGTGATAGCTCAGTGGTTAGAGCATCGAACGCGTAATTCGAAGGTCGTAGGTTCGATTCCTGCTCACAGTTGGTAATTTTTTCATCCACTTTTCTTTCTTCTTATTTACATTCCATTGGTTTTAATAACTTCCCCTGTACATTCCTTGGCATTACTGTCTGTTATATCTCATTAATATTGTGTTAAAACACGGAAAAACGAGCCCTTAGGTATACACTTCTTTCCCTTATTTCATTGAACGAGGGTCTCGTACTGGCAGACTTGGTGTGTTTAGGTTGTATAAGAGGGACAATTAATCAGCTGCCCGCTCATAATAAGTTCACGTGCTACGTGACGCCAAACATGCACATAAGAGTGTTTTCACACTCGTCGTTTGGCTTATAGATGGCGCTGACTGTCACTCCTACTTCTAAATTCACAGATAAACCCAAAAAAGTGGATGGAGGGAGGGCCGCTGTGATAGCTCAGTGGTTAGAGCATCGAACGCGTAATTCGAAGGTCGTAGGTTCGATTCCTGCTCACAGTTGGTAATTTTTTCATCCACTTTTCTTTCTTCTTATTTACATTCCATTGGTTTTAATAACTTCTCCTGTACATTCCTTGGCATTACTGTCTGTTATATCTCATTAATATTGTGTTAAAACACGGAAAAACGAGCCCTTAGGTATACACTTCTTTCCCTTATTTCATTGAACGAGGGTCTCGTACTGGCAGACTTGGTGTGTTTAGGTTGTATAAGAGGGACAATTAATCAGCTGCCCGCTCATAATAAGTTCACGTGCTACGTGACGCCAAACATGCACATAAGAGTGTTTTCACACTCGTCGTTTGGCTTATAGATGGCGCTGACTGTCACTCCTACTTCTAAATTCACAGATAAACCCAAAAAGTGGATGGAGGGAGGGCCGCTGTGATAGCTCAGTGGTTAGAGCATCGAACGCGTAATTCGAAGGTCGTAGGTTCGATTCCTGCTCACAGTTGGTAATTTTTTCATCCACTTTTCTTTCTTCTTATTTACATTCCATTGGTTTTAATAACTTCCCCTGTACATTCCTTGGCATTACTGTCTGTTATATCTCATTATATTGTGTTAAAACACGGAAAAACGAGCCCTTAGGTATACACTTCTTTCCCTTATTTCATTGAACGAGGGTCTCGTACTGGCAGACTTGGTGTGTTTAGGTTGTATAAGAGGGACAATTAATCAGCTGCCCGCTCATAATAAGTTCACGTGCTACGTGACGCCAAACATGCACATAAGAGTGTTTTCACACTCGTCGTTTGGCTTATAGATGGCGCTGACTGTCACTCCTACTTCTAAATTCACAGATAAACCCAAAAAAGTGGATGGAGGGAGGGCCGCTGTGATAGCTCAGTGGTTAGAGCATCGAACGCGTAATTCGAAGGTCGTAGGTTCGATTCCTGCTCACAGTTGGTAATTTTTTCATCCACTTTTCTTTCTTCTTATTTACATTCCATTGGTTTTAATAACTTCCCCTGTACATTCCTTGGCATTACTGTCTGTTATATCTCATTAATATTGTGTTAAAACACGGAAAAACGAGCCCTTAGGTATACACTTCTTTCCCTTATTTCATTGAACGAGGGTCTCGTACTGGCAGACTTGGTGTGTTTAGGTTGTATAAGAGGGACAATTAATCAGCTGCCCGCTCATAATAAGTTCACGTGCTACGTGACGCCAAACATGCACATAAGAGTGTTTTCACACTCGTCGTTTGGCTTATAGATGGCGCTGACTGTCACTCCTACTTCTAAATTCACAGATAAACCCAAAAAAGTGGATGGAGGGAGGGCCGCTGTGATAGCTCAGTGGTTAGAGCATCGAACGCGTAATTCGAAGGTCGTAGGTTCGATTCCTGCTCACAGTTGGTAATTTTTTCATCCACTTTTCTTTCTTCTTATTTACATTCCATTGGTTTTAATAACTTCCCCTGTACATTCCTTGGCATTACTGTCTGTTATATCTCATTAATATTGTGTTAAAACACGGAAAAACGAGCCCTTAGGTATACACTTCTTTCCCTTATTTCATTGAACGAGGGTCTCGTACTGGCAGACTTGGTGTGTTTAGGTTGTATAAGAGGGACAATTAATCAGCTGCCCGCTCATAATAAGTTCACGTGCTACGTGACGCCAAACATGCACATAAGAGTGTTTTCACACTCGTCGTTTGGCTTATAGATGGCGCTGACTGTCACTCCTACTTCTAAATTCACAGATAAACCCAAAAAAGTGGATGGAGGGAGGGCCGCTGTGATAGCTCAGTGGTTAGAGCATCGAACGCGTAATTCGAAGGTCGTAGGTTCGATTCCTGCTCACAGTTGGTAATTTTTTCATCCACTTTTCTTTCTTCTTATTTACATTCCATTGGTTTTAATAACTTCCCCTGTACATTCCTTGGCATTACTGTCTGTTATATCTCATTAATATTGTGTTAAAACACGGAAAAACGAGCCCTTAGGTATACACTTCTTTCCCTTATTTCATTGAACGAGGGTCTCGTACTGGCAGACTTGGTGTGTTTAGGTTGTATAAGAGGGACAATTAATCAGCTGCCCGCTCATAATAAGTTCACGTGCTACGTGACGCCAAACATGCACATAAGAGTGTTTTCACACTCGTCGTTTGGCTTATAGATGGCGCTGACTGTCACTCCTACTTCTAAATTCACAGATAAACCCAAAAAAGTGGATGGAGGGAGGGCCGCTGTGATAGCTCAGTGGTTAGAGCATCGAACGCGTAATTCGAAGGTCGTAGGTTCGATTCCTGCTCACAGTTGGTAATTTTTTCATCCACTTTTCTTTCTTCTTATTTACATTCCATTGGTTTTAATAACTTCCCCTGTACATTCCTTGGCATTACTGTCTGTTATATCTCATTAATATTGTGTTAAAACACGGAAAAACGAGCCCTTAGGTATACACTTCTTTCCCTTATTTCATTGAACGAGGGTCTCGTACTGGCAGACTTGGTGTGTTTAGGTTGTATAAGAGGGACAATTAATCAGCTGCCCGCTCATAATAAGTTCACGTGCTACGTGACGCCAAACATGCACATAAGAGTGTTTTCACACTCGTCGTTTGGCTTATAGATGGCGCTGACTGTCACTCCTACTTCTAAATTCACAGATAAACCCAAAAAGTGGATGGAGGGAGGGCCGCTGTGATAGCTCAGTGGTTAGAGCATCGAACGCGTAATTCGAAGGTCGTAGGTTCGATTCCTGCTCACAGTTGGTAATTTTTTCATCCACTTTTCTTTCTTCTTATTTACATTCCATTGGTTTTAATAACTTCCCCTGTACATTCCTTGGCATTACTGTCTGTTATATCTCATTATATTGTGTTAAAACACGGAAAAACGAGCCCTTAGGTATACACTTCTTTCCCTTATTTCATTGAACGAGGGTCTCGTACTGGCAGACTTGGTGTGTTTAGGTTGTATAAGAGGGACAATTAATCAGCTGCCCGCTCATAATAAGTTCACGTGCTACGTGACGCCAAACATGCACATAAGAGTGTTTTCACACTCGTCGTTTGGCTTATAGATGGCGCTGACTGTCACTCCTACTTCTAAATTCACAGATAAACCCAAAAAAGTGGATGGAGGGAGGGCCGCTGTGATAGCTCAGTGGTTAGAGCATCGAACGCGTAATTCGAAGGTCGTAGGTTCGATTCCTGCTCACAGTTGGTAATTTTTTCATCCACTTTTCTTTCTTCTTATTTACATTCCATTGGTTTTAATAACTTCCCCTGTACATTCCTTGGCATTACTGTCTGTTATATCTCATTAATATTGTGTTAAAACACGGAAAAACGAGCCCTTAGGTATACACTTCTTTCCCTTATTTCATTGAACGAGGGTCTCGTACTGGCAGACTTGGTGTGTTTAGGTTGTATAAGAGGGACAATTAATCAGCTGCCCGCTCATAATAAGTTCACGTGCTACGTGACGCCAAACATGCACATAAGAGTGTTTTCACACTCGTCGTTTGGCTTATAGATGGCGCTGACTGTCACTCCTACTTCTAAATTCACAGATAAACCCAAAAAAGTGGATGGAGGGAGGGCCGCTGTGATAGCTCAGTGGTTAGAGCATCGAACGCGTAATTCGAAGGTCGTAGGTTCGATTCCTGCTCACAGTTGGTAATTTTTTCATCCACTTTTCTTTCTTCTTATTTACATTCCATTGGTTTTAATAACTTCCCCTGTACATTCCTTGGCATTACTGTCTGTTATATCTCATTAATATTGTGTTAAAACACGGAAAAACGAGCCCTTAGGTATACACTTCTTTCCCTTATTTCATTGAACGAGGGTCTCGTACTGGCAGACTTGGTGTGTTTAGGTTGTATAAGAGGGACAATTAATCAGCTGCCCGCTCATAATAAGTTCACGTGCTACGTGACGCCAAACATGCACATAAGAGTGTTTTCACACTCGTCGTTTGGCTTATAGATGGCGCTGACTGTCACTCCTACTTCTAAATTCACAGATAAACCCAAAAAAGTGGATGGAGGGAGGGCCGCTGTGATAGCTCAGTGGTTAGAGCATCGAACGCGTAATTCGAAGGTCGTAGGTTCGATTCCTGCTCACAGTTGGTAATTTTTTCATCCACTTTTCTTTCTTCTTATTTACATTCCATTGGTTTTAATAACTTCCCCTGTACATTCCTTGGCATTACTGTCTGTTATATCTCATTATATTGTGTTAAAACACGGAAAAACGAGCCCTTAGGTATACACTTCTTTCCCTTATTTCATTGAACGAGGGTCTCGTACTGGCAGACTTGGTGTGTTTAGGTTGTATAAGAGGGACAATTAATCAGCTGCCCGCTCATAATAAGTTCACGTGCTACGTGACGCCAAACATGCACATAAGAGTGTTTTCACACTCGTCGTTTGGCTTATAGATGGCGCTGACTGTCACTCCTACTTCTAAATTCACAGATAAACCCAAAAAAGTGGATGGAGGGAGGGCCGCTGTGATAGCTCAGTGGTTAGAGCATCGAACGCGTAATTCGAAGGTCGTAGGTTCGATTCCTGCTCACAGTTGGTAATTTTTTCATCCACTTTTCTTTCTTCTTATTTACATTCCATTGGTTTTAATAACTTCCCCTGTACATTCCTTGGCATTACTGTCTGTTATATCTCATTAATATTGTGTTAAAACACGGAAAAACGAGCCCTTAGGTATACACTTCTTTCCCTTATTTCATTGAACGAGGGTCTCGTACTGGCAGACTTGGTGTGTTTAGGTTGTATAAGAGGGACAATTAATCAGCTGCCCGCTCATAATAAGTTCACGTGCTACGTGACGCCAAACATGCACATAAGAGTGTTTTCACACTCGTCGTTTGGCTTATAGATGGCGCTGACTGTCACTCCTACTTCTAAATTCACAGATAAACCCAAAAAAGTGGATGGAGGGAGGGCCGCTGTGATAGCTCAGTGGTTAGAGCATCGAACGCGTAATTCGAAGGTCGTAGGTTCGATTCCTGCTCACAGTTGGTAATTTTTTCATCCACTTTTCTTTCTTCTTATTTACATTCCATTGGTTTTAATAACTTCCCCTGTACATTCCTTGGCATTACTGTCTGTTATATCTCATTAATATTGTGTTAAAACACGGAAAAACGAGCCCTTAGGTATACACTTCTTTCCCTTATTTCATTGAACGAGGGTCTCGTACTGGCAGACTTGGTGTGTTTAGGTTGTATAAGAGGGACAATTAATCAGCTGCCCGCTCATAATAAGTTCACGTGCTACGTGACGCCAAACATGCACATAAGAGTGTTTTCACACTCGTCGTTTGGCTTATAGATGGCGCTGACTGTCACTCCTACTTCTAAATTCACAGATAAACCCAAAAAAGTGGATGGAGGGAGGGCCGCTGTGATAGCTCAGTGGTTAGAGCATCGAACGCGTAATTCGAAGGTCGTAGGTTCGATTCCTGCTCACAGTTGGTAATTTTTTCATCCACTTTTCTTTCTTCTTATTTACATTCCATTGGTTTTAATAACTTCCCCTGTACATTCCTTGGCATTACTGTCTGTTATATCTCATTAATATTGTGTTAAAACACGGAAAAAACGAGCCCTTAGGTATACACTTCTTTCCCTTATTTCATTGAACGAGGGTCTCGTACTGGCAGACTTGGTTGTGTTTAGGTTGTATAAGAGGGACAATTAATCAGCTGCCCGCTCATAATAAGTTCACGTGCTACGTGACGCCAAACATGCACATAAGAGTGTTTTCACACTCGTCGTTTGGCTTATAGATGGCGCTGACTGTCACTCCTACTTCTAAATTCACAGATAAACCCAAAAAGTGGATGGAGGGAGGGCCGCCTGTGATAGCTCAGTGGTTAGAGCATCGAACGCGTAATTCGAAGGTCGTAGGTCGATTCCTGCTCACAGTTGGTCAATTTTTTCATTCACTTTTTCTTCTTCTTATTTACATTTCCATTGGTTTTAGTAAACTTACCCTGTACATTCCTTTGTATTCATGTCTGTTATATCTCATCTATGTGTTAAAAGACGGAAAAAAAAACGAGCCTTAGGAACACTTCTTTCCTTATTTATTGATCGGGGTCTCGTAATGGCATACTTGGTGTCTTAGGTTGTATAAGAGGGACAATTAATCAGCTGCCGCTCATAATAAGTTAACGTCGATCGTGGCGCAAAAAATGCGAAAAGGGTGTTTTAACACTACGTGTTGGCTTATAGATGGCCAGCTGACTGTCACTCCACTTCTAAATTCACAGGTAAACCCACAAAAAAGTGCTGGAGGGGAGGGCCGCTGTGATAGCTCAGTGGTTAGGAACATCGAAAAGCGTATTCGAAGAGTCGAGGTTTCGATTAGTTGTCACAGTTGGTTATTTTTCATCCACTTTTCTTCTT
>WOVY01007794.1:0-37017 GCA_013436015.1 Rhipicephalus annulatus | reverse complement strand
TGAAGGTGGGAAGTAGACCCGAAGCGCAAGTCGTAAGAAAGTATGCGTGTGCCACCTATCGTTTAGTCTTTGGAATGTCAGCTTGATGGTGGTGCTTCTATATGGAGAATATATGATGAGAAGATGCGAGATGGTGGTACATGGAGTGTTGAATGAACGGACACACAGACAGATGCATAGATGAACGCAGAAAATCCCATCCTAGGATGCTGTCGTGAGAGCATGCAGGAACTATGATGAATTTGACGGCACGCAGGGGTGGATGCATGGACAAACGCAGAGACGGACGCATGAGCAGACACACGCACGAATGGGCGGATGGACGCATGGACGGTCACACAGACAGACGCATGGACGGACGCAAGCAAGGATGAATGGACGGACGAATGCTTCGCCCCACTCTCCATCATCCACTCCGTGGATATGCTGCCAATTTTTTTGTTGAAAAAAGAGTCCAGCTCAAAATCATTGGCGCCAAATAAAAAATCGTGACTTGCCTGTTGCGGTGCTTGTGCGATTTTGTGCCGATGGTCATAAGATCCTGGCCCTTGAGGACGGATAAAAAGAGCCAAATGTGATCCGGTCTGCATGCGTTGGCTCCCCCGCGTAGAATCCCGTTCTGTGGGAGATAGGCGATACGGACGTTGCTACAGTGGTGGTTTTGCACCGATGTTGATGCGATGCATAACTGTGGATGTGTGGCCGAGCGTCAGTTTAACGATATTGAAAGACGAGCAGAATCGTTCCAACAACCCCAAAAGCTGGGAACGCTGGCCCGGCGTATGGGTGTCGGGAATGGAGGAAGCAAATGCATCAGCGGAAGATGTAGTAGTTGTAGAACCAGCACTGAGCCTACTGGAACTTGGGCAGTGCGTGTCATCGGGTTGATCCATAACTGTGGCTCTTCGATGGGTTCCCCGCTGCCGAGACATTCCCCTCGCACCAACGTAACACTGTGCAGGGATGAGTTGAGAACAAGAAAATGGCAGAATATCAATGATGGGAATGATGGAGAGTGGGGCGAAGCATCCATCCGTCCATTCGTTCTTGCTTCCATCCATCCATTCCTCCGTCTGTGTGACCGTCCAAGTGTCGATCCACTCGTCCGTGCGTGCATCTGTTTGTGCGTGTGCGCGTCCACCCTCGCGTCTGTCCCTGCGTTCGTCAATGCAGCCACCCCTGCGTCCATCCTTGCGTCCATCCGTCCATGCAGCCATCCATGCGCCCGTTTATGCGTCCGTCCATGCATCTGTCTGTGTGTCCGTTCGTCCATCTAGTCAACACTCCAAGTACCACCATCTCGCATCTTTTCATTATATATTCCGCATATAGAAGCACTGCCATCAAGCGTACATTCCAAGGACTGAACGAGAGGTGGCACACGCACACTTTCTTACGCCTTGCGCTTCTGTCTACTTCCCACCTTTAACCACCTCGGGTTCATGGTATATACTAGTTCACTGTATCCATGGCACTGCGGCCCAACGCTCGCTAAACCTTTCTAAAACCAAGGAAGTTACGCCCAGCGAGTATAACGTAGCAAACCTTTCTTGTCAGATAGTGCTCAATGTACATGCCAACGACTTCTAATGGGGAATGAAAGACAGCAGAATTCGGCTTTTAGTAGCACACACGCTGCGAATTTTTGATTGTTCAACAATGCACAGGAGAAATATTCCACCGGCACCACCTTGCAGGTCAAAACGTAAGACTAGTTACGCACTACAACGATGGACAAACGGGTGCCGCTTTAAGGAGCTTCGCCCCTAAACGTGGTGTCACCGTGAGTAACTTGTACGTTACGAACGGAACCAGTAAGCCTTTCCCCATGAAACACAATGAGATAGCGGGAGCAGTGCAGTGGCGTCGGCAAGACTTGCGCAGTAGACCGACACTGCCGTGTTTGTGTTTGCAGGCACTTGCGTGTGGTCTTGAAAACTAAGGGGGCTAGCCACCTTGCTTGCAGTCGATGGACTGTCGGCTGGCGTCATAGACGAAAATTGTGAGAACCTCTATTTCAGCTGGTGCGCATTGAGTGGCGGCGTCGCTGTAGGAGAGAAAATCCCATCCTAGGATGATGTCGTGAGAGCATGCAGAAACTATGATGAATTCGACGGCATGCATCACGTGCTGAATCATGCGGCGGGCTGTGCACGTACTGGCTGTAGGGTGAACATTTTGGGCGCTGGCTGTACGGAAGGAGCGCCGGGAAAGTGACATGGTCACTTTGCGAAGTAATCGGCTAAGTCTTGCATCCATTACGAATACGACGGCTCCAGTATCTACAAGGACAGATGCACAAACACCATCCACAAGCACGTCTATCACGCTCAATTGGCTTCCCTGAGGGCTTTCGTAGTTCGACAGGGTCACAGTCCTTGCCTCATGGACTGCGACGACTAGTTAACTGGTCGCCTGTGGGTAGGCGTGGCCGCATCGGCGACAGTGAGCGGCGTCGCAGAGATGGTGAACGGCAGGTAGATGGAGCGGGGCGGAACCACGTTGACATAGACGGCTGATGGTCCTAATAAGGGCGGCTCGATTGGCTGGAAAGGTCGGAGACGACCAGCGGTTGCTGCACGCGAATGCAACTGCGTGCTACGTGACAGACGCAACCACACGCAAAGCAGATGGGGCCATTGTCGATAGTGCGCCATCGGTTCGCGGGTCCCATCCATGTCGCAGAACGCGATGGGCGAGCCGGCTGCTGATATAACTGCACGGTGGGTGGCACTAGGGCACGTTGATGACATCGGCGTATGTATGCGGCACAGTGTCTGAGAAGGCCTGGGGCCTGGCGATGGTTTTGCTGTAACCAAGGAGGCTAGCCACCGGAATTGGTGGGGTGCTCGGGCGACACCTTGGGCTTTGCTTAGTGCGCAGATACAGGAGGTGGCTGGTGGTATTCAGCAACAACCTGCGCTATTTCCTGCTGAATGGCTCGGTAGAGGGGAGACAGAAGTGTAGTTGGCGGCTGTTGAGCAAGTTGCGGGGAAGCAATAGTCAGTAAAGAGACCTGGGGGGTAACTTCCTCATGAACAAACGACTTAATTTTGGTGAGCAAGGTTGTGTGGTCAGGAACTGCTGACAAGGCCGCGAGAGCAGCATTACGTGATGGTGGTCGACAGGTCATCAAGCGCTGCCGCCACAGCTCCTCATAACGTCGGCATAGTTTAAAGACCTCTGCCACAGTGCGAGAGTTTTTGGCCAGGAGCATGGTGAAAGCATCAACGGCGATGCCTTTCAGAACATGCGTGCTTCTGCTAGCCTTTTACATGCTCGCGCCCACTTTCGTGCACAAGTCAAGGATGTCCTCGATGTAACTTGTGAAGGACTCGCCAGCTGAACTTGAACTTGAACTTGAACTTTATTTCGCATCTATACATTGTACAGATAACAGAGACACCGACAAAAAGCCACATTACGGCTTGACGAGGTCTGTGCCCCTTTTCTTTCGTGAACGAGCTGCTGTGCTCGTTCACGTAAACGCTGTTCGGCTTGCAGCTTAAGAACGGTAGAACAGCCGAACACGTCGATGACGACGGTTTTGAAAGCGGACCAAGCCTACAAATTGAATACATGGTTGTACCACATGCCGGCCACACTCGGAAGGTAGAAAACCAGGTTGTTGAGCTTACCTGCTTCGTCCCAATAGTTGGGGACGCTCACGCGTTCGTACATGGCGAGCCAGTCCTTGACAGACAGGAGGGTTGGGGATGCGGGGGACACCGGGAAATGGCAATGGTGCAGGAGGAAGCGTTTGCTGAGCGACGTCTTTATATATGGTAGGTTGCATGGTACGGGATCAAAGCTCTAAGAGCATAGAATGTGGACTGAAGGTGTTTGAAGGGCACAACACTCTCCACGAAAGTTTTGAGACGTTCATTGGTGGACACTCGGCGATGATGGACGCCAGCGTCTGTCCATGCGGGAACAGACTCTCTGCACAAGCTGCTCTTCTTCTCCCGAAGAGGACGACCTACTAATAGGCGCTGGATAGCACGACGCACTGTTCAAAGGCTTCGCTACACCATATATGTTTTTACGATACCGCCGTAGTGGTTCAGAGGATAAGGCATTCGACTGCTGAACCCGGAGGTCGTGGGATTGATTAAAGGTCGCGGCGGCCACATTTTCAATGAAGGCGAATAAGGAGTAAGGCCCTTGTGCCTGGATTTTGGTGCGTGTTGAAGCCCCAGGTGGTCGAAATTTCCGGAACTCTCCTTTACGGCGTCTTTCATAATCATACAGTGTTGTTGGGTTGTTATGCCCCATCAAAGATTACGATTTTATAGTACAGTGGAAGGAACACCTGTGCTACTACTGGAGCTCAGAAGGACTGCGTTTGACGTCCTGCACCATGCGGCTGCCCTCTGTGAATGAAAGAGTGCGGTCTGTTACGCTGGTTCACGAACGCTGCACCGAGAGTGTCTCTCCTACTGGGCTTACCTTCGATGGAGTGAAAAATACTATTTTATTTTGTTTCATTCTGGTAAATAGAACACTGCTTCCTTCTGTTCTGATATATCGTCCCTTGCTATACTGCAGTCTTATAACTTTAGATATTTTTTTAGCCCTAAAGAGTTGTGATTGGACAATGACCCTCTTTAGTTCTTGGGTTGCAGCCTAAAACGTAAAATATGAAAGGTTGCCAACTTAAGCAGCTGATGACGGCTTAAACACCTGGCAATATGTGCAACACACATATCTGCCTGCCGCACTTTACCACGTTATGTTTCGAAAGAACAATTCAGGCCCTCACGGCATCGGCTTTTCCACGGAGCATTACTTCTTTAATTCCACTTGTCTACTTGAGTTTTACGTCTCCCATGAGACATAAAAAAATACGATGACCTACAGACGCTCTTTTACATTAAGGAGGCACTTAAAACAAAAAAAAGAATGACGATCGAGTCATCCATTTTACCGGATGCTTCAATCAAAACGTCCAGACAATCGTGCCATTCGTAAAGGCAGTGCTACATCCGGCGTGAGCACCGCCTGCCCTCTATTCTTTTGCTTTTCGTTGTATAAGAATGAAAAGCAACAAACAAAAAAATGCACGTTTAAAGTCGCGCCCGCGTAGCAAAGGTGATGCCGAGACTGTTCGAGTGTTGAAAAAAAAACACAGAAAAACTAAGTTTTAGAAAAACTTTGGTTTCAGCTTGGACATAAATTCCCAATCCCCAGACTGCACAGACGTGTATTGTTCACTCTCTCATATGCCCTCAGTATGTCCCGCGTTACCTCAAAGATTTCTCACAAGTGAGTCCGACTTGCATGAAGTATTGAGGAGCCCCAGCTTCGCCACCAACAAAAGGCGGTCCAGAGGGCCCAAGAATTGGCGGAGCACCACCAGGTTCCCTATAGTAGCGGCTATTTGGGCGTCCCTTTGAACGTCTTAATCGTTTGAACTCTTAAACGCTGCATTTCGCGCCAACGACGTTACCCCGACAGCACCGCGTCTGTCTAGCCTTGTGATGGAGGGACACCGGGCGCACTAAAACGTACATGCTTTAAAGCAACGCAGCGCGGCGCGCACCTGCGAGCATGTTCCAGGCAGATCGGCGCCTGGCGCGGCATTGCCGGCGTAACTCGAGAAAACGAACGCCAGCGCGAAAGCTCAAAGGGTCACGTCGAAGTGTATTCGCGCTTTGAGTGTGGCGCGTAGTCTTGTTGTTACATAGCACGCACGTCATGATTATCATGTTTGGACGTGTAATTTACATATGTCATCTGTTCGCATGGCGTAATACCGAATTCGGTACATGTGAAGCTAGCGAAAAAGCCACGAGCACATCATGAATGTAGCATGTATTCATGTTACATAAAACGCATGTCATGATTATCACGTTTGCACCAGTTACATACTTTTGTCATCTTTTCACGTCCCGCAATACCAAATTTGGTGTATGTGAAGCTAGCTAGATGTGCGTGAGCACATCATGAGTGTGGCATGTAATCATGTAACATGACACGCATCTTATGATTATCACGTTTCCACCAGTCACATACCTTAACCATGCATTCATGCCCCGTATCTCCAAATTTGTTAATGTGAAGTAAGCGAAATGACTGCGAGCGTACCGTGAGCATGGCGTGTCGTCATTTTTATGACTTGCGTGACATGCGTATCATGATTTTCACGTTGGGGCCTGTTACTAGTTTTCGCCATGCAGTCATGTCATGCCATGCCAATTTCGCAATATGTCATGTGAGCGAAACCACCGCAAGAGCAGCAAGACCATAAAATGTAAATTATGACATTCATCAAATACATATCTTGATAGTCATGTTATGGCTAGTCAGTTATGCTCGCCATACAGTCATGTTTTGCCATACCGAATTCGGTATTGATACCATTAACGGAAAGGCCAGGAGAGCTCAAAGTCGTAGGCGGCTAGATAGATAGATAGATAGATAGATAGATAGATAGATAGATAGATAGATAGATAGATAGATAGATAGATAGATAGATAGATAGATAGATAGATAGATAGATACGTTCAAAGTCGCCAAAGTTCGCTAAGAAATGCTTTGCATTTAAATGTCACTCCTTGACCGCTGGAAATAGCAGATGTTAAATTTCAAGCTCCGAAAAAAGACTGCAAAACTGAATAGGGCCATCAAAGAACATTGTCAATTAGGCGCTATCTAAGCAACAATAGTATGAAGTATGTAACTCTGTGGATGGACAAGTGAGAGAGGGAAGAAAATGAAAGTTGCTCAACACCTCCTAAATGATATCTCTTACAAGTCTAATCAAAAGAACGCGATAGAAAAAAGTCCTTCATGAAGCGAAGCGGTCGGAACCCATGGGCCTCATCGCAGACAGTTTGGGAAACAGATATCTACTGGTTGTTATCATATGTCTGACAGGCTATCCTAAACACAAGGGCGAGCTCAACCTAACACTAGCAAAAAACTCAGCCCCAGTGCAGTCAGGGCCGTATTATAGAACCTAAATGGTCGGTCTACCACTGGTTCGGACGGAATTTTCGACAGGTCTTTCAGAAACCTCGATGACGAGTCCCTAGAGTACATCACTGAAGAGATAAATCGAGTCTTGAAGCAGGGTTAGGCTACAGAGACCTGGAAATCTGCATTGGTGGTACTCATTCCAAACCCAGGAAAACCCTTGGGACTCACAAACCTTCAACCCATCTCTACGACGCCATGCGTGGGATGGGTTGTAGAGCACGTTATTCACAAAAATATTTGAGACCATTTGGAGAGGAGGAGTTTATTTCTTTAAAACATGGTTGGCTTCCCTCCGGCTTTGTCGACATAGGATGCGATGGAGCTCATTAGGCGTGAAATAATCGACGATCCAACCGGAGACGTCCAGGCTATTCTGGGTTCGGACTTACCTTCGACAACATATCTCATGCACACACTCTGAATGCCATATTAGAGTTCAACTTGGGCACAGGTTTTCAGGGTTAAATAAGCTCTATTTTCAAGGGCGGAAAGTGGTACATAGGAGACCTAACAACAGAGGCTTTCGATCTTGATCCTAGAGGCACACCGTAGGGAGCAGTTGTTCCACCGCTGATATATAACATAGCACTTAGAGGTCCTTCAAAAAATCAAAGAGCTTTTCCGAGAAATCTTTCATCATATCTGGAAAATACGGGACTAAAATGCTCCCATAGAAAGTTCGAGTTACTCCTTTAGAGACCGATCAGATGAGGACCCAAGCCCGGGGGAGAGAAGCCACTCGCAGAAGTCGACATAAGGCTAACCACACGTGATGGAAGCCTCATTTCTAAAGTCGAGTCCACACGCATGTTGGGCATGCTTATCGAATTCAATGAATCTAATAGGCTTACGCTAGATAGGAGTATCAAGAAAACGAAAACAGTCATCAGACCTATTAGTGGGCTGTTTAATAGACCTGGAGGCCTGAAAGAACCACACTTGGTTCCTAATTTCTATGTCTTCCTCGTGAGCCAAATCTGTTACGTACCAGCCATACGCAACTGGCTCAACTTCTAATAAAAAAAGCCTAAAAGCCTCGTTCGAAATAATTCAGCATATTTCAGGGAACTGACGTTATGCGAAGCATGCGATGGAAAGGTGACAAAGTTGCAATTTTTTTGAGCGACACGTCATGAAATGGCGCTAATTACATCTACAAATGTTGCACGCACAGATATTTGATGAAGAATTGCACATGTTTAAATAACCAGTTGTTTGCACTTGCACAACGATGTCCACTGGAACATGCCTACTAGCAACACCAGAAGCTGATATGAAGCGCTGATGCTCGCGAAGATGCTGGCTCTGGAATTTGCTACAGAAATGAACTTCAATGCATGGCATCCAACTACAATTGACAATAACCTGAAGTGATGGCAGTATCAAAGGAGTACATATGTGATGTTTATAAAAATTTGAAGGCAGCAGAGCAACCACTATTAACGTTTCGCGAAGATTAGCGTCTATTTGAAAATCAGTTCCAAAAATTAGCGTTGCTCTATGGTAGAATACATGCTGAATGATTGGGTTCTTATTGCTGCTGGGACGCGGAAACTTATAATTTCATTCGTCGGGGGAGGCCCGGCCACCTAAACCTGCTGGTTTCTTTTAACAAAGTTTATTCCTCCTCTTTTCGGGGGGAGGGGGGGTCAACACTGTCTAAGTATGGTTTTTCTTAACGCTGACATTTATTCTATGCTTTCGTTAGAGCGACGCTACCGATATCGGATATTGCTTAAAACTCGCACATTAAAATTGCCCATGTGTGTTCTCGTCGTTCCTGGGTAGATAATGTCGATCATCTGTGGCATAAAACCGCCGACCAGTGGCACATACCCGCCCGTGCGTATGTGCCACTGTCTGGCGGGAATAGTTCGACGACGTACGCGACGGGATTTTGACAGTATTCATGTCCTGACCATCACGTCATATTCTTCAAATCATCTTACCCTCCCATGCTGATTTTGGTTCCCAAGTTAAGAGGGTTACCACATGAGCACCCGAATGTAAGCGGCTAGATAGATAGATAGATAGATGGATAGATAGATAGATAGATAGATAGATAAATGGATAGATACATAGATAGATAGATAGATAGATAGATAGATAGATAGATAGATAGATGCGCTCAAGGTCACCGAAGTTCACCAAGAAATGCTTCGCATTAAAAAAAGCATCAAAAGGGTTCTCAGTAATTCCTTAACTGCTAGCACAGATCGCCTCTGTCAATTAGGTGCGCACAATACTCTGTACGAAATTGTTGAAGCACAGGAACTCGTGCAGCTGGCTCTACTATCCTGCTCTTTGGCAGGGAGAGGAATCTGAGACATTTGGGCATCACTTTAGTGTTCACGGAGGACAGAAGGCATCGAATCCCCGAGGAGCAGAGAGAAAATTTTTCGTTGCACCAATCGCTCGCAACACGTACTCGCAGAACAATGAGAGAAGGCGTAGAGTGAGAGCGATTGCGATCCTGAAGAAGATTAAGGATAATACACAATCTGTCTTCTTCGTAGATGCGGCACAATGGGCACGTCGATGACAAGATGCCGTGCTCGCAATAGATAACTGTCACAAACAATTGCAATATTCGTCTCGCCCACGCGCTGCATCGTCCAAAGAAGAGCGCTTTTGTATTGGGAAGATGACATCCGGCGACTAACGACCCAGCACGGTGCCGCCACATCTTCCCTACAGCTGTGCCGAAAGAGGCACACATGTGTTTGAGGAAAAAAAAGACCTCCAGGGAGTGTGGGAGCACGCGCAGGCCCTGAAAAAGTTTTGACTTCTTTGGAATCGGCAGTTGACGTGCAACCAGCGAGAAGCGCGGTCGTCGGTGTCGCGAGGCTCGCGTAGGGGACGAGCATGGAGTGGCCCGCGTAACGTATTGAGACGGCTGCATCAGCGGGCACCCGCGTCGTCTACTAAACTGGGGAGATCTTCGGCGGCACCCGTCAACTCTCCTACGTGTACCAAGAGCTGGCCTGGTCGATAAAAAAACTTTTATTGTGGTTTTTAAAATGTTATTTTAATATACCCAGCTTTTAAATACTTGTGTTGTGCTCGCTGCGTCACACTTGGAAATTCAGAAACGCGAGCCTGATATTTCTAACGTAAATTTTCTTTGTATTTCCTTTAGGTTCATCCGGTTGTTATTTTATCAACATTCCGCGTGCTTGTGTTTTGTTTGCACCTGTTGTAGTGTTTTATAGCATAGATTTTTCTGTAAATGTTCTTTTTCGTCGCGTGTTAGTGTTTTTCTTCTGTTATTTTTGTAACCTTGCTATTGCCTTTGCTTTATTCAAATGATTGTTTTTATTTAATCAAAAGTTCGTTTCTGCTCTATGATTACATCGGTCAGGCCCATAAATCACCGCAATGGCAACCCCACATGGGTCGACCGATCTGCAAATAAATTTGAGATGTACCACTTGCGTGCTTGCTCGCGCGCCCCGTAGCCGCACTGTCTCGCTGAGCGATGGAGTATCAAGTGACAGGGGAAGACATTGACCCTGAAGAAATCACGCCAGACCAAGGCTGGCAGACCGCCTCGTGTCGCCGAGCAAAAAATGAAGGCTCCAAACGTGTGCCGTCATATAGCGCTTTGAAACGCAACGAGTACAAGCCCCGCAACAGAGAAAATGTGAAGAACAAAATTATCCGAGCAAGCCGAATGCCTCGCCTACCAAAGAACGACATCCGCATTAACATTAGGCCCAGAGGGGGTGTTAACATCGCTACGGTTGGCCCAACGACAATCGCTGAAGCCATTTCGACTTCAGCAGGTATCAGCCCATCGGAACAGCAAGCAGGCACGCTCTGGCCAAACATTAAACAGAGTATCTTAGTACCAAGCACGCCGAAGAGAGAAAATGCTAATCGCTACGTGCGCGTTAAAAAAATCCGCATCGCTGACAAGACCTATGAAGTTAGTGCCTACGAAGCGGCACCACATTATACATGCAAAGGTGTCATTCGAGGGATTACCGTGCAAGACGGTTCGGCGGACATAGATGCGAAGATTGTCAACGACCGCAATACACTAGCTTTGGCTGCCAAACGCATCGGAAGTACCACTGCAGTGATCGTGGCCTTCGATGGACATCGTGTGCCCAATTTTGTGCGATACGGATCGGTGCTACTTCAATGTACACTATACCGTAGACAGATGGATATTTGCTACACCTGTGGTTGGCTCGGCCATCGAGCGGACGTGTGCCTGAACCCTGGAGACGTTATCTGCAGAGGCTGCAGCGTGCCGAACCCCGAAAAAGAACACCGCTGCACACCAACATGCAAGCTTTGCGGAGGAGCCCACCTCACTGCCGACAGGGAATGTAAAGAACGCTACCACATTCCATACGTGGTGCGCCGACGACGATGGGAGCGAGCACACTCGACGCGATACAACAGTTACGAAGCAATGAACGAGTTCTACGCAACCGCTGACGACGACCAGGCCTCGAAGCTTTCTACAGATGGTCGATCCGATGGCAGCCGATCCCGGTCCCGATCCCGGAGTCGTCCCAGGAACCGCACCGTGCGTGTATTGAGGTCCCGGAGCCACCTTCGGACCTACTCCCGCAGCGCGCGAACAACCAGATCTATAACGCGAGGCTACTCCAGGTCTCGTTCTGGTTCACGTCACGGTTCCCGTTCAGGTTCCCGGCCTGGGTCACGCTTTGGCTCCCACTCTGGTTCCGGGCCTCATGCTGGTTCCAGGCCTCACGCCAGGCTCACCGGGGTCTCGTGTCAACGATCGCCTAGCCCATCGGCACCACCATCGCCAGGCAACGCCAACAAGAATAAGCGGGGACCTCTCTCTTGGGCGGACGCAGTCCGGTGAAAAGGAAACACTACATCACAGGTAGGGTCTGGTTCACTCCCAGAGCATGATACACACAACACATGTGAGATAGCAATATTAAAGCAGGAAAACGCGATGATGAAAGAAACAATACGTAAACTCACAGTCGCCATTGCCGAACTAAAAACTGACAGAAACGCACGTGCTGCTATGCCCACAACCGACAACGACGACAATGCAGTCACTTCATTGCAGCCGCAGCCCGTAGGCGCCGGTAACGACGACGGCGAGAGCGCACCCAGAAACGCGCGGTCGCCCACGACCAGCCAGCTATGAAGGCAGAGTTAGACGACATTAAGAGCACGCTATCGGCGATTAAGGAAAGCCTTCGCTTTCTTGGCGAAAGCATGGCTCTCGTGCAGTCTACTTTCGCGGTACACGGCAATCGTTTGGGCCAAGTAGAGCAATATCTTGATCACGTCGTCGCCCCTGCCGTTGCCGCGGATAAGCCGTTGTCGCAACGTACAGTCGTGCCCAGTCCACCGCATCACGCGGCCCTTATGCACCCGCCGGGTGCTGAGGCCAACTCCTAAATGCTTCAAGATGGCCAGACAAATTGACGAGTTGCGAATCTGGCAATGGAATTGCAGGAGCTTCACCCACAAGAAAGCTTTCCTGCAGCAATACCTTCGTCGCCACGAAGCCAAACCTCACATCATACTATTACAAGAGACTGTAGTACCAACCGCCACGTTTTCTGGATACCAGTGGTTGCCCGGCCCCTCGGGAAGGCGCGGTATCGCCACCCTGGTCGCTAACAAGATTACCTGCACAGCGCACAGTCTCTATGTGCCCGAAATTGAGCACGTTATGGTCGATATTCTCCCTGGCAACATATCACAACAGAGCGTATACATGCTCAATGTAAACAGTAGTCCCAGCCACCATAAACAAACATTCACACGCTTGTTCCAGAAAGCTGTCCGTCTCGCGGGGCCTAACCCGCTAGTGATTGCAGGCGATTTTAACGCTGCGCATAGCGCCTGGGGCTACAGGTACGACACACCCAAAGGTAACGAGCTTTGGAAAATGCGAATGACATGGGCCTTATTCTCATTACGGACAAGGCCTTCCCCACTCACATTGGTACGTCCACGCAAAGAGATACCACGCCGGATCTATGCTTCGTCAAGAATATCTCCAACGCCCGCTGGTCCAACCTCGCGGTATATCTTGGTAGCGACCACTTCATATTGGCTGTACACCTCCCCACAGTAAGCAGGAAGACCACGTCGTACACGTGGGTTGACTGGGACCTCCTTCGTAAGACCCGCGCAGAACGACCCCCTCCCGATACCCCACCGAGCCTCGAGACGTGGACAGCCCAGCTCAAAGCTGATGTAAACAAGGCAACGAAAACTATCAGCACAGACCTTCCAACCGAAAAGATAAACAGTCGTCTCGCCCACCTACTAGAGGCCAAACAGTCTCTATTGGCCCGGTGGAAGGGCCAGCGCCTTAATCGAAGGTTACGCAAACGCATATCTCAGCTGAACAAGACCATGATGGATCACTGCCGCATCCTTTCAAAACAGCAGTGGGACGAAATTTGTAATTCGATTGATGGTCAGGTTCGAAATGGCAAAACGTGGAACTTACTCAAACACCTCCTCAATGAAACCAACACCCGCACAAATCAGCGTCATTCGATCGTGAAGATGCTTCATCAGGCTAAACGGACAGTGTCACCGGAAGATGTTGTGAAGAACCTCGTGGAAAAATATCTCCCGCTTCCAACGGGCCCTGTGACCCCTCACCCTGATTACTCTGGCAGCGACAACACTAACTTAGACGCCGACTTCTCTATTGAAGATGTGCGCCGAGATGGCCGCTCAGCCCCTGGCCCCGATGGCATCAACAACAAGCTCCTACGCAACCTAGACGATTCCTCCGTCACTTACCTCACTGACACTATCAACGAGATATGGAAAAAGGGTGAGATACCCGATGCTTGGAAACTAGCTCACACGGTTCTCATACCCAAACTGGGAAAGGCGCCGAGCCTAGATAACCTACGCCCCATATCTCTCACGTCGTGCGTGGGCAAAGTGGCTGAGCACGTCGTCCTCAACAGGGTTGGTCGATACCTTGAAGATAACGACTGCATCCCGCACCACATGATTCGCTTCCGACCAGGGTTATCCACACAAGACGCCGTGTTACTCCTAAAGCATCAAATTCTAGATGGCGGGAACACTGGGGACACTCATGCAATACTTGATCTCGATTTAGAAAAGGCCTTCGATACAATAACGCACTCGTCAATCTTGAAAGCGATCGCAGCCCTCGGCCTAGGTCATCGATTTTACTAGATAACCTACGCCCCATATCTCTCACGTCGTGCGTGGGCAAAGTGGCTGAGCACGTCGTCCTCAACAGGGTTGGTCGATACCGCGAAGATAACGACTGCATCCCGCACCACATGATTGGCTTCTGACCAGGGTGATCCACACAAGACGCCATGTTACTCCTAAAGCATCAAATTCTAGATGGCGGGAACACTCGGGACACTCGCGCAATACTCGGTCTCGATTTAGAAAAGGCCTTCGATACAATGACGCACTCGTCAATCTTAAAAGCGATCGCAGCCCTCGGCCTAGGTCATCGATTTTACAACTTTATCCGCTCTTTTCTCACTCGACGCAGAGCCGTCCTCCGCTTAGGAGACCTCGTGTCGGAAGAAGTGGAGCTCGGGCAGCGGGGCACTCCTCAGGGATCCGTCCTCTCACCCACGCTCTTCAACCTCGTGATGATTGGGCTTTCCGAACGACTTTCAAAAAATAGACGTGCTAAATCACGCTATCTATGCGGATGATGTAACCATATGGTGCTCCACAGGGTTGGATGGCTTCATTGAGTCCGCCCTGCAAGAAGCTATCGACACCACCGAGTCTTACCTCGACCACACTGGTCTCAGGTGCTCACCTGCGAAGTCGGAGCTGTTGATATATTTGCCCAAACGCCGGGGTGCCAAGCCCAAAGGGTGGAAAACTCCGGCGGAACGCAATATGACCCTCCACACCAGAGATGGTAGTACTATACCCAGGGTAGACACCATGAAGGTCCTCGGCATGATCATCGAGTCCCGCGGAACCAACACCCAAACAGTACACAAGCTCAGTACTAAGACTGAGAATGCCATACGACTCGTACGTAGAGTAGCCAACAGGCACCATGGCCTCAAAGAAGACAACCTGCTGCGTCTCGTACACGCGTTTGTTTTGTGCCATTTTACCTACGTTGCCGCTATACACAAGTGGCTGCGTGCTGAGCGCGATCAACTCAATGCGCTTATTCGCAAGGTGGCCAAACAAGCCCTTGGCCTGCCTATCACCACTCCAACGTACAAACTCCTCGATCTTGGCGTACATAACACGCTACAAAAGATCGCCGAAGCTCAGGAACGTGTGCAATTGACCCGACTCACTACCACCAAGGCGGGCCGCCATATTCTGCGCGAGCTCGGCTTCTTCTCCTCGAGGGCCAGGGACCCCCCCAGAGTTGCCTCCGATTCCCCGTGAAATCCGCGACCTTATCACGATCGCTCCCATACCACGAAGTGTACACCCCGAATACAACAGAGGCAGGCGCCTTGCGCGGGCGACCGCCATTCTCAAGCGCATAGACATGGAAGCGGACAACGTATCGTTCGTGGACGCCGCTGCCTATCGCAACAACCAAGCCTTCGCCGCGGTCGCGGTATCATCCGCGCAGCAGACTGTTAACTCAGCCACAATCCTCACCCGAAAACCCGAAGTAGCGGAGCAAGTAGCTATAGCTATAGCTATGCTCGACAGCAAACGGTAATTTATTTACAGCGACTCCAGGCCGGCCATCAAAGCCTTCGAACGCGGAGTCATCTCCGACCAGGCGTTACGTATCCTGCGCAATGCGGACCCGAGTGCTCTGAAGCACCACACTGTCATCTGGTTCCCCGCCCATCTCGGCCAGGTGCCGGATGCCCTATCCAACCTCAACGAGATCGCCCATGATGCAGCGCGCGCACTTACCGACCGCACTGCCATAGGGCAACCTCATCATGCTGGGTTGGATACCAGTCGGGATGAACCAATTACGTACAATGAAGTTACAAAGCACTTTTATATGGAACGCCGCATTTTCCACCCCCACATCCGAAACTTAACCGACCGCAGGCATTAACCCTATGCCTATTACAGACACACACGTACCCAAACCTTGCCACGCTTCACGTTTATTATCCCGATGCATACCCCAGTGACACATGCCCATCATGTGGACACACAGCGACACTCGCACACCTGCTCTGGGAGTGTAGAACAACTCCTCCCGACTCTATTTCAAGCAAGTGGGAGAGGTCCCTCAGGAGCTCACTTCTCGCCGACCAGCAATGGGCCGTCCAGCAGGCCCACGAAGCGGCCGCCAGGTACTCCCTGTCAGTCCCTACGTGGGAGACGCCCGCTACGCGCTATGCGCGTCCTGCAGGACTGAAATAAAGTTTTTTCATTCCATTCCATGTACCACTTCGAGGCCTTTCAGGGTTCACAGGCTGAAGGGTAAAATCGAAGCCTGCGAGTCTGCCGCCCGTCGATGCTAGATGAGTGGGACCTCACCCGAAGTGTGGTGACAATAACCGAGGTCAAATCTTCTCGTCGGCTTTTTTGTCTGGAAGCACCTCTTCTAATGCAGAGCAATTTGCTATTGTGTTGGAACCCTTGGATGACAAGAAGACAAAGTCTACTCAGATTCGACGTCGGCAGTCAGAGCGTTTGCGACGGGCTTTTCAGCGAAAGAGGCACATTACATTTTTAAGAATAAAACCATCACTATAGAACGTTCACTTGTTTCTCGGCACACCTAGGTCAAAACTTGGACTTGCTCACCAACCTCAACGACATCATCCACCCCCAAGCGCGCGTACTAACTCTCCCACGCGGGAGGAGAAGCCTTGTTGCAGGGCAGGGTTCAAGACTTCCGAGACATTTTAATCACAATAAAGAATTGACAAATTACCTCGATAAATAAAGAAGAATATTTTCTTCCCCCATAACAATTCTCACGATACCACAGGCAATGACCCTTAGGATGCTACAAACTAATTTTTATCCCGATCTCGCTTTCACGCACTGTCAATTCCCAAGTGACTTCAACTACCAGTGCACCTCGCTGCACAAAAACATGCGATTTAGAGCACATGCTTTGGCGGTGCCCCTCGTTACGTCCGGGTCAGGACCTCACAGAGCAGGAAAAGAGCTCGGCTCTCAAGATCCCGGCATATCAGGATCAACGCTGTGCTGTCCAAAGAGTCTGCAATGCAGGTAGTTAGGCTAGGTCTAATTGTCTCCATGTGAGAGAGACCCACGGTGTCGCCCTTACAGCTGCCACTTCTCCGGATCTTAATAAGTTCTTAGTACCGTACCGTATCTGCAACTTTTCTATTCTAAATTCTTCTTTGTACTGAAACTTCATACTGTTTTATAAAAATACTCAATTCTTGCTCAATACCCACTGTGGGTGTGCACCACGGCTAATAAATGAACAGGAATAATAACTTGTTGGGTGCGGGCTGATGTATTTCTTTGAGAAGAAGCAGTGTTCCGAAGCGGCACCGTATAATTCGGACTCAAAAGACGGGATGGAGCACTATTTAGGTCATTCAGTTGTAAAGGCTGATCGCCATGATGGTTGATAAGTTTGATAACACAGCCAATTCAGACTGCTCATTGACACCGCTGCAGCTCGGTTTTTGCGTTTCTTCGAGCCATATACCGTTTTTCGCTGTATAAAGCTACATGATAAACTTTCAATACGCTCAGAATAAGTCAAAAAGGTGACAACTGTATGAGGACTTCAAATAATAGTTAGAGAGGGCAACCTTTGAGAGCAGATGAACGTAGCTACTATAGAAGTTTCGGTTGACTGCATATATAAAAAAACAAGAATACTTGCAAGAACATACGTACAGCTAATAGAAAACTGATTTTTAAAACTAATTACGACGCGACAGCAGTTGAATTTAAAAAGTGATCTGTAGGAATATTGGAATGACATCATTAGAACGTTCTCAAAAACTGAATTGCAGAGTATTTTATACGGCAAAAAGGCAATCTTTTTAATACTTTTTAAATGGTTTATTGTAATGTCTTGTAGTAATTGTTGACCGAGTTTTAAATAGAAATTCCTCTAAAAAAGGCAGTAGCTTCTCTTCATTTCGACGTTCTGGGCTTTATTTATTAACTTTTTTTATCATCATTGCAATCAGTATTGTATATCAGTTATTTATTTGATATTTTGTGTGTATGCGTACGCACCGCGCCGAAAGGGTGCGATATCAGCTTGCAATAAAATAGAATATAGGCACGTTCTCTGCACACGTACGCACAAGGTTTATCTTTCATTTCTACATTTCCTTTCATATGCGACCTGTTAGAGCCAGCTGAGGTTCGGCAGGAAACTGAGGCTAACAGATTTTGTACTGTCGCCGGAAATCGCGAGTACTTTAAAAGGGCACTCACTAGAACAGTCACTGTCGGGTTGGCTTTGTTGTTCCAGGTTCGTCGTTGCAAAGCAAACTCTTTACCGCTCCATTCGCCATGCCCATCATCCTGTACAGCATCGTCGGCAGCCCACCCTGCGCATTTGTTCGTACTCTGGCCAAGAAGCTCGGCGTAGAGCTTCAGCTCAAGAACCTCGATTTCTTGAAAAAGGAGCACCTCACAGCAGAATACCTTAAGGTTGGCAAGATGGTACCACCCTGTGGTAATTGAGAACGAACTACGGGTTATAAACCCCCATATGGTTATAAAACCCCCATATGCCCCTGGGGCTGAATTCACAAAACTTTCTTTCAAAAGTGTGCTTACCAATCGATACTTTGCTAGGGATATTACCGCATGTCGATTGGTTGGAATATTTTGTCATGAAGTTCTTTAGAGTGAAGTATTTTATGTAGACAGAAACTGCTTTTTAATACGCTTGAATGAAGTACAGTGCATAAGCACGTTAAAAACTTCAGTATTTTGCTTTGAAGGATCATGTTAAAGCGTAATGTGCTATGTCAGAATTTGCGTGTTATCGCAGTGCATGACGTAAGGTGTTCTCGGGAAAGCCTTCTAATTAATGCGATAAAACGTTGAAATGTCTTTCTCTACACAGAATATTAACGCTATTCAATTTCTCCCTAGAAAACTGCTGTGCTAGTTCTTTATCCCCAAAATAGTTTATTATTGTCAAGCTGTGGTTGAATCTCGTCCGCCTCGTGGGTATGCTTACGGTGAAAGGCTGCCTTTCCAAAAGTTGCATAATATATGAAGGCCATGGAGATCTCGTTTCGGTGCACGCACAATACTATGCCTGTGTACTATGCAATTGTGACGCATGTGTGTTATTCAATATATAACAGTCAATACTGGCAATTCACGCATCCTCATAATACAGCTTGTGGCGTAATTTTAACGTGGTTTGGGCTCGTAAAACAGGAGTTATTTAAAATCTTACATTCTATTTTTTCAGACATCTATCAGGTTGATCTTGCAATCCATATTTTTTTCTTGCCTTTGAGAACCCAATACACAAAAATTTGAGACTGCACTATGAACGCTAGACAATGCGTACAAATGCTTGCTATGCCTATTCACGCTTAATTTCTATTTAAAAAAAGTGGAGCTAGCCAACTTCCACGGTTATTTTCCAACGAGAGAAAAGAGCGTTCATTAAGAAATATAGCATTGTGTTCATGAATAACAGGTTATATCCACATTAAGCGGTAACCTCACGCCTTGCATTGTCATGAGATTCTGGGTAATTTCTCCTTGATGATGATTGATTGATTGATATGTGGGGTTTAACGTCCCAAAACCACAATATGATAGTGAAAGATGCCGTAGTGTAGGGTTCCGGGAAGGGCATTTTCGTTTAATATGAGACTTATCCTGCAGGTATCTTATCAGGTACACTATTACCTGTTGTCATGAAGAAAGAAGGAGAAATACCTTCATTGGAGCAGTTATTTTAGGAAAAGGTCACCGCCTAAACGGCAGCCAGAAGCTTTTGGGTTTAAAACCATATTGCCAGAGATTGACCTGTGAAAGTGACTCAATTAACAAGTACCAGTTGCAGTTTTCCTCGACATATTTCGGCTGAATTCTAACGCTAGAATAACAATTTCAATCGCAGAATGCGCTTCAGCTTACAACAATATACATATGAAAGTATAAGTGCATTGAATACAATTAGACCAATGATGCTTGTCTTTAACAGATAAACCCGTTTCACAAGGTGCCCACCCTCGATGATTCAGGATTTATTGTTTACGAAAGGTAAGTATTCATTCGAATACTTTTCCAATGGGTCGAAAAACGCGCACGAATTGTACCTATCTAAGGGTCTTGAACTGCTATGCACCTGCAGTATATTAAAAAAAATTCAATAGTAGATGCGGGTTTGAAAGGTACCTTAAACATCTAGAGTTCTTGTCCAGTTTAGGGGTCAGTGAGTAGGTTAGCATTAGCTTTAATGTTGCAGCATCATGATGCGCACTTTGGAAAGGCTCTCGGCAAAAGAGAACGTACAGTATGGCTAACGGGAACATACTTGTGTATTTTATTTCACGTGATTGTACCTTAAGTCAGGGTACGAGTCGCTTTTACCATTCTGCGTATTCTTAAAGCACTCCATCACGATTCACCATTCGGTATATTGAATAGCATCCTGATATCTGCGCATGTGACGAGAAAAAAAAGGTACGACTTCTTAGCTGAAAACTAAAGCGCATTCATATATAACCAGAAGTCATTAAAGAAGCAGTGCAAAAATTAACCTTGGGGAAAGGCAATACACAGCAATTTCTCACCAGAAGCTTTAAAACTCCGTCTTATTAGTATGTCAGGTATCACGACTGCACTGGTTGATATTGGAAGCTATCAGATGTAAGCTAGTCAGATGCTAGAGAAAGGCCACGTACTGCACACCTGGGGAGCAGATGAATTTCACCGTGATTATCCACCAGTTTACTCAAATGCAACGTTATTTTTGTATCTTAAGCATTAGTGGTTTTGCGGACGATGAATCAGAAATTCGCCTGGTGTATATGCGTGATGTTTTATCAAAAGCTGACGGCGTATGCCCTCTCCCCCTATCTACGACGTCACTGTTTACACTGTAAACTTTCAGGGAGTTGGAACGGAAAGGAAAGGAAAGACAGGCGTGGTAACCAGTCTAGAACGACCGTTATGGTACACCTTACACTGAGGATAGGTTTGAGGGAGCTTGAAAATAAAAAAAGGGAGAGAGGGGGGGGAGCACGCACACGCGTTGGGCTTACAAATGCTGAGGACTTCAAACATGTTGCGCACTAACTGACGAAAGTCTGAAAACGCGTGGTTTTAGTCCACTGGCGTTCCACTGAATGATAAATGCTTCCTTGACTTCTCAGAAATGAAGGCAATCGTTAGCAATGTTTTTACTCGAGCGATTCAAGAACTGGGCTTAAGGCGTCCAGTACTTTGAGAGTGCTTTGAGCAGACGTTGTCCAGGATCTCTCGGATGGCATCCATGAGCGAACGAAGCATATATTTATGACTTTGCCATCTCTCTTATGTTTGTCATCGGCAGTTGGTGATGACCCCTGAGTGGGCGGGGTCTTCCGACGTTCCATGGTTAGAGGAAGACTTGGAGGAATAGGCCATACCTCTGTAGAGATATTTTTCTTCGCAGTATTCTTTGAATTTTTCAGTCCTCTTGCGGCTTGACTTAATAGTGCAGCAGTAGAGGTGTTGCTGTCGTTTTGAGATTGCGTAGTCTTTGAGGTCGAATGAGGCTGTACTTACTCATACCCTTTTTCTGTCTAATCCTCTAGCACTGCCATAGCTTACTACTTGCTGCGTAAGTACGCCCCCAAGTCTGAACTGTATCCAGAATGTGTGAAGCGCTGCACTCGCATCGACCAGGTACTCGCCGCTGTTACGGCTACAATCCAACCACACAAGATGGCCTTTTTCGTGAGTACCCGTTTTGCTGCGCCCTTCTTGATCTTTGCCCATAGTTTGTCCTTTCTTCATTTTACATTTTGTTCGAAGATTTTCACACTGTAGTTATCACGCTGAAAAAATGATGCCTTCTTCATTTTCTAATTTCTGACACCTTGCTATCACAGTGCATGTTTTGTAACAGTGGAAATGCAGGACTGCTTTTATAAGTACAAATAATGGGCAATTTTTTATTGAGCAAAATTGAGCAAAAAAAAACAAAAATCACCTGTAGTAAAGAGGTATGTTCATTACAAAAGAATAAATCAGGGCAACCTAAATCGCTAGTCTATCAAAAGTAATTTTGTTTAGTTGGGCGTGCGAAAACACCGATCTTAGAAATGCTGTTGCGATTTCAACTAACCGTAAAGCAGCCAGATATGACACGAAACATGGCGAGGAATTAATATTGTCACATCCTTGACTGCGTTTTGTGCAGTAGGGAAGAGATACAGTATCTAGAAGAAGCAGCTAGAAGAAGATTATAACAAAGGGATGAGAAAGCGTGGGACAGTCACTAACACCCTTGAAACCAGGCAGTTGGTTTCGGTCAATGTTTCAAGGTTTCCTTTTAATTGGAAAATTGCGCCCTTCAATCTGTAATGAATAGTTATGCCCCCACTGGTTTCTATTTCTTTTCCTGCTCACGCGTAGAATCCCACTTCATGTCTTTAGGTAACATGCCTTGAGTTTATCTTCTAGTTAACCTCTCTACGTTTTTATTCATTGATAATTTTGTTTTGTGCGTATATTCATTTTGAAGTGTATAAGCTCGCCTCCTGCGTTCATGCAAACATTTGGCTAATAGATGTGTGAGGCTGCACACATGACGAGGATTTGGGGACATCTGCCCGTAGCGCCACCTATCGATGGCCAAAGCGGTGGCCTGCCGTGATGTAATAAAAAATAGGCAAAAATATATTATCTGACGACAAATAAGGTGGTTATCAAAAACGACTTCCAGTTCTATACAGCAATAACTCATCTGAACCGCCTGGCAAAGTGGCAGTGTCACACTCAGAAAGCGTCGCACTCTACAGTGCGATGCTGCAGTTTATCCAAATGTACCAAAGGGTCTAGCTACATATAATCCGGAGTCGTGTTTGGTGACTAGCTTTTTTAATACAGACACATACACATACAAAGGACTTATTTAGGCCCTAAGGAGGCAAGTCAGTGCTGTCCTACAGAGGACCCCTGGCATTCTCTCGGCTAATCCCAAGCCGGAGTCGGGAGGTCATGCCTCTTTTCTCTCTCACGAGCCCTCTGAATGACCTTGGACTGGTCTTTCAGATTGAAGCCCGCGATGGTCTTCTACCAGTCCTCTGGTACAATTTTTGGCACATTATTCCCATTCAGTTATGGCAGTTATTCCTCCTGCTGAGAGATGGCGCCATGTTTAGATGTCCCCAATTCCGAGGATTGTGGGAAGGGTCATCTTTAACGCTTTCCATTTTGTTGTAAGATGTGAAGGTCGAAGTGAAATTGAAATTGTTTTGCAGCGACCCCTTATGAGTGAGAAGAGAAAGCCAACCAGCGAGGAAGTGGCTTCGTTTGAAGAAAATGTGCTCAAGGGATTTGAGAACCTCATAGGCGACGGGAAGTTCGCTGTGGGCGACCAGTTCACACTGGCTGACATGTGCCTGTTTTCAAGCATGGTTGGAATATTCGAGGTAATCAAGATTTGACGCTTTCTTGTGTGTTCGATAAATGGCCCGGCGTGGTTGCCTAATTATTATTGTGTCACCTAGGTGAGCTTCGATTCAGGCAATGTACACTTTATTTCGGAGGTTAATGTAAAAAACTGAACGGTGAAAGAAACTTAGCTACTTCAAAAAGGCCTTGAAACACATTTTCAAGTAATCATGTAGTGAATTCACTGGAAGAGCTTATTGCCTCACGGATTGAACTCCGCAAAATTTTAAGAATCCGTCTAATGCGAGCGGAGTTACAAAGGTTTGTCGCATGCTGCAATTTCATTCTCTCTTCTCTCATCCCGAAGAAAGTGCTGGAAGCTAAGCAGGAAGGAATGGCAGGGCCACAGAAAAACATCACGCACGCCTCGTGACCTTGAGCACTTTTTTTGAATGCGCGACTTTTTTCAGTGTGATCGAGCGCGCACGCATTGAGAAGTAGCGGCGTCCTGCGGCGATCTCTGTAACGAGCGAGCGCGTCGTGTTCAAGTCAGCCAATGGCTGATAGATTGGCTTGCTACGTGTGATTGTTGGATATATTGCGTGATTTGTCGAAAGAAGAGAAAGCAATTTTTAGCTGACTATGATAAACTATATCGAATATTAGGTCATGTGCTGTGCTATTTTATATTGCTCGCGTGTTGTCAGGAGCCTCTGCTACCGATCAGCAGCGTTTTCGGACCATGCGAAAAAAGTGTTTCAGGGCTCTTTTAACTTGGTTACGCTTCAGAGACGGAAACATGCTCCAAATTATTCCCTGACTCTAAAAACGGCGATCAATATCATAATAACGTCATCTTGGCACAGGAACTCTCGTCATTTTTAGGGGCGAAGCTCCTTAAAGCGTGAGTTGGTCGCCACCTGTTTGTATGTATGTATGTAGTAACCACCTCACAGCATATTCATGGAGTGAATGATGGTGAGTGGGATGGAGCGTCGGAAGGTTTTATTGGCAAAGCGTGTATCCCCTGCCAGTGCGTCCGTCAGTCGTCTGTCTGTCTGTATGACGCACAGACGGCCAGACGGACGCTCAGTTGGACGCACGGTTGCATGAACATACGCATGAACAAACAGATATACGGGCGGACGCATGGACAGGCGTATGGACGCAAGGACCAACAAAAAGACGTGTGAACGGACAGACGCAAGAACGAACAGACGGACGGATGCATGGACGTACAACCGGACGCTTCGCCCTACTTATCATCATCCGCTCCGTTGTGATGCCGTGATTTTTTGTTATAATGTCTCGGAATTGATCAAAGCTAACACCTCTCGTTAGCTTGGCATTGTCAGAGGGAAACGCACTTATTCAGAAGAAAGTGTTCAAGTTAAGGCAACGGCGATAGCAGCGTGCTTCACTTCGTAAGGATGCCAAAATGGGGAAGTAGGCTACATGACGAAGTATTTCTGCTTGTAGCCACTGCAGTGATTCAGTAAATATTGCACAGCAGCTTGGACGTGTGAGCACCGCAACTGCTGGCTTTCTAAGACGAGCATGACTTTATCGTAGCCAAATTATAATTGTAAACATTCCCTTACGCATCATTGTCATCTCAGCAATAGGCTTTAACTTGAAATGCTACCACGTGTTAGATATCACTTCAATGTATTACCTACAATGCTCAGTGTATGTTCCTGCATAATAATGGTTTTGATATGTGGGGTTCAACGTCCCAAAACCACCATATGATCATGAGAAACGCCGTAGTGGAGGGCTTCGAAAATTTCGACCACCGGGTGTTCTTTAACGTATACACCCAAATCTGAGCACACGGGCTTACGGCATTTCCGCCTCCATCGGAAAAGCAGCCATCGCAGCCAGGAAGCGAACCCGCGACCTGCGGGTCAGCAGCCGAGTACCTTAGCCACTAGGCCACCGCGGCGGCACGTGCATAATAATGAAAGCCCAAAAGAGTTGGTATGCAGTGATCTTGAATAAACAGCACACACAAGATGACGACAAAGTGAAACAACACAGACAGGTGCTTTTTGAGTTCTTTTACTGTGTCTTGTGTACGCTGTTCAATCAAGATGGACGCATACAACCCTTCAAGCTTCAATCATTATGCATGAACATACACTGAGCATCAAAACAGTTGGTTTTTTCAAAAGAGGTCCCATTTCTGGTCTAGGAAATTGAAGTTTGAGAATATCAATCAACACAACGTACGTGCTTGATTGGTTGATTGATTGATTGATTGATTGATATGTGGGGTTTAACGTCCCAACACCACCATTTGATTATGAGAGACGCCGTAGTCGAGGCCTCCGGAAATTTTGACCACCTGGTGTTTTTTAACATGCACCCAAATCTAAGCACACGGGCGTACAACATTTCCGCCTCCATCGAAAATGCAGCCGCCGCAGCCGGGATTAAATCCCGCGACCTGCAGGTCGGCAGCCGAGTACCTTAGCCACTAGACCACCACGGCGGGGCCAACGTACGTGCTAACAAACAAAGAATAAAAAAATACCGTGAACAAAGATCTCAGCATGGTAGTGCAACTTAATATACAATCACTCATGAATAACGATACTTTAAAATCATCATTAAAATTTTAACTCTCACTTAATATTATTCACAAATCTAGTATGTACGATCCGCTCGACTCTTGACCGATCCCCCTGGGTGGGTAGGCGCCAATATTGTAATAAGCATCATCATCATCACCACCACCATCATCATCATAATTACCATCATCAATATCATCATCATTATCATCTATTTTTTTTCTACTCCAATGCGCTACGATCATAACATTTGTGGCTTTCTTTACACAGCTGCGTTACAGTAGTAGTTTGCACATGTGTTATTGTGTAGGTAAAATATTTTGGCACACTGCGTTTTAGGCGGTAAACACTATACACCGTGGTTGTGGTGCTGAACAGAAAAGTCAAGACTAACACACTCTTCTTCAAGAAAAAATGGCAGCATATCTACGGAGTGAATGATGGAGAGTGGGGCGAAGCATTCGTCCGTCCATGCGTCCGTCTGTGTGACCGTCCATACGTCTGTTTGTGCGCCCGTCCCTGCGTTCTTTCGTGCATGCGCCCCTGCGTCCGTTCATGCGTCCATGCATGCATCTGTTTGTGTGTCCGTTCGTTCATCTATTCAACACTCCAAGTCCCACCATCTCGCATCTTTTTATCATATATTCCCCATATACAAGCACCGCCATCCAGCGGACATTCCAAGGACTAAACTAGAGGTGGCACACTCACACTTTCTTACGGCCTGCGCTTTAGGTCCACTTCCCACCTTTAACCACCTCGAGTTCATGGTATATTCTAGTTCACTGTATTCATGGCACTGCGGCCCAACGCTGGCTAACCCTTTCTAGAACCAAGGAGGTTACACCCAGCGAGTATAACGTAGCAACCTTTCCCTGTCAGATAGGGCTCAATTTACATGCCAATGGCTGCTAATGAGAAATGAGAGACAGGAGAATTCGGCTTTTACTTTCTTACGGCTTGCGCTTCGTATCTACTTCTCATTTTTAAACCACCTTGAGTTCATTCATGGTATATACAAGTTCATTGTATTCATGGCACTGCGGCTCAACGCTCGCTAAACCTTTCTAAAGCTAAGGAGGTTACACCCAGCGAGTATAATGTAGCATCCCTTTCTTGTCCGATAGTGCTCAATGTACATGCCAATGGCTGCTAATGAGGATCGCAGCGTGCGCGTTGACTAAAAGCTGAATGCTCATGTCTCTCATTCCCCATTAACAGCCATTGGCATGTACATTGAGCACTATTTTTTATTGTTAAACAACGCACAGAAGAAATCTCTCACTGGCACCACCTTGGAGGTCAAGTGTTATACCTATTTCGGGTATGTGCCACTGGTGGTTACATACGAGAGACGCCCAAGCCACGCCATAAAGAGCTTCGCCCCTAAAAAAGTGACAGTTTTGTCGCAAAAGCAAAGCGACGAACACAATAGCAAGAAATTGGAAGGTCACGCGCAGAACGGCAAGCAGATCGAAACGTGCCAGGCGTTTCTCACGCACAAATGAAGCACAAAACGTACTCACAGGTACAACTCAATGCAAAATAAGTGTGTCAGTTCTTACTTCGCTGTGTCTGAAAAGCATGCTCTTTTCACAAACGGAGGCCATGTAATGATTGCAGCGACTTTTGTGTGCCAGGTAACTACAACAGAATCGTTCCGACAAAACCCAATCGCTAGTCAAGATGCATGATTCGTCCCACTGCAAGTTAAGGATGCGCGATTGAGTGTTCACTCCCTTATTTCTCTACGCGGGCCAAGGTACGTGTGCGAGATGAGAACCGCCACGCGTTCACTGCGTCATCTTGCTGAAACTGCTGAAAAGACGATAGTTTCCCCCGAGATGCCCGCCAACAGCAGTACGTGGTACACATAAATAGCTTGCCGTTTGAATGTTAGAGGTATTCCTCGGTGGCTCAGTGTTTAACGCCTCACGTTCACAATGCGGAGGTCCCACGTTTGATTCCGCGCACTACAGTCTTTTTTCTGGTTATTTTTCTTGCGTTTTCATATATATAGATACGTATGCATATACGGTGCATGAAATCGACGCCCACATTGACGCCGCCAGTGGCGAAATCCAGCCGAGAGTGCCCATATAACTGCGATTGCAATAAAAATATGTTGGACTCAAGAAGCTCTCCTCCGTGTGATTACATGATCAGGCGTCCTGCATTTATTTGCAGTAGACTCGTGTAAATCACTCTTTGAGTTCTAGGTGCTATACAAACATAATATACGTAGACTTGCACAGTTACATCAGTGGTGACATGCTCTTGAGCAGAGTCTCTGCTGATGCTTGTTTTCATTAGAAATTGATAGAGACACAGTGCCTCCAAGAATAACGATATTCTACTAACCTGCCTAAGTAATGATAGGCGCGTTAATAGTTCCTGATGTTTCACTGTTTGATATGAACAGTTTTGTAGCACAAGCAAACGTTTCGTGCATTCTTCGATAAAATTGTTCCAAGATGTCCCTGATATAACCATTGTTACTTGCCGTAAATATGTATTTCCGTTAAAACAATTCTCCGTAGAATTCGCTAAGACTCGCTGATGTTCAGAAGAACTGCATCCATAAAGAGTTTGTGTAGAGCTACTTGAAGCCTTCTCATCAGCAGATCTACTCTTTGATGTCACAAATCTGCAGACGTGAGGCTATAGTGGTCCGGCAAACTTTTCATAGCTGCACGGCCTGCATGTGTGTGCCTTGGTTCATTGTTATTTAATATTTTGTCCATACATTGTCTGCACAGACATCACTGCTATCTAAGATCTAATTAGTGAGGCATCGCTTGTAGATATCATGTGTTGAAACATATACGTGAAATTAGAGTTCGTATTTCAGAATCAGATTTCAATCGTTCTGGGGATGAATATTGATGTGTTTCTCAAACCCTGAGCCCAAATTTCTTTGCCAAATGACGAATGTATAGGTATTCGAAAGAACTTTTTACTAAAGACTACGTAAGCTGGCATATTGCTCCACCTCACACTTTTTTTCGTTTACATTTTGCGCACGCTGTGTGCACAAACCACTCGTGCATTAACTCACCGCTATCATTGAGCACTGCCACAGAGTGAAGGCTCTAAAAATTAAACTGGCTCTTGTAATAATGAAAGCACATGCGTGACAAGGGATTCACAGACTTCATTAGCATGGCAATGAAATTCAGGGGCGTGTAGGCAGATTTTTTTTGTAGCGGGTGAGAAGTGGGCGAATGCATTGGGGTGCTCGTCCATTTTGCCCTGTGCCAGCAGAAGTGGGCGAGTGCCTCAGCGCATTGCCAAAGAAATTCTGAGGAGGGAGGGGGTATGGCTGGTATGCCACCCTCTGCTACCTACACGTGCATAATGCAAACTTTAAGTATACAAGTGTGGAGTATCAGGTGGTGTAATTAGCATACATCAGAGCACGTGGAGAATTTCGCCATCGATAACTGCCCAGCTAGCTGGCTGTCTGGAAGCCAGGCAAGTAGGCAAATGATTTGTGAATAAACTACATTCTCTGACTTATTTGGTATTATTTAAAACATCTGTTTTAAGCTGCATAAGGGATAACGTAGTCCAAATTGAGATGCACTGCCGGATGAATAGACCGTTACTTTAGCGACACTGCACATTTAGCAAACATATCTACGAGAGCCCAAAACATTTATTGAAAGAGTCGAAGTTGCACATGTTTAGAAGGTACAGGGGGGGGGGGGCTTGCTTTGCATTCAACTTTTTATCTACCAGATTTAGCACCAAATATTTGGTAAGATATTTATTGGCTAGGCACATTTTAAGATTCAATTTCTGCAAAAGAGCCATCGCTTGACTACTTATCGTGTTCAATTACAAAACTAAGAAAATATTGTATTGAGAAACATAGGAACTCACAGGGTCTCTTATTCATTCGCTTCAGACGACACACAGGCGAAAGCCTTCCTTAATTTTTCAATTGATTGTAAAAGTTGGGTGTTCGGCCTGACAGTACAGTGGCAGTTTTTATAAAAAGTAACAAGTGAGCGCACCATCTGCACGCTCCGACACCTTCTTGCCGCGCGTTAAAGCGAAAACTAGATCAACTGTAGCCTCTTTTAGTGCCTACTTCTGGCGTGCAAAACAAAATTTCATTTTCGATCGGGAACTAGTGGCAGGATTGCAACGCCCTCCCTCTTAAAGGACATTGCGCAAGAGACCTCACAGGCTTCTTGTGTATAACCAATTTCGACTGCACCAAACATGGAAGTGGAACTTCGTTCCTAAAGCTGTCTTCTCATTTCAGATGGGCTTCGTCGACAAGGCCAAGTATTCAAAGTTGTGCAGTTACTACGAGCGTGTTTTGCCCGAAATTACTGGTTACGATGACATCTACAAGCCAGTCCTTGCTGCCATGCAAGAGCACTGGCTTAAGGCGAAGTGAGCCGCTATGCTTGAAAACCTTGAGATTGAATATTCTCGAAAGCCCACTGCAATAAAATTGATTGATGGTTTGATTAACGTGTGGAGTTGAACGTCCTAAAACCACCATATGAATATGAGAGATGCCGTAGTGGAGGGCTCCAGAAATTTCGACCAACTGGTGTTCTTTAACGTGCACCAAAATATGAGCACACGGGCCGACATTTCCGCCTCCATCTGAAATGCAGCCGCCGCAGCCGGGATTTGAACCCGCGACCTACGGGTCAGCAGCTGAGTACTTTAGCCACAACACCACAGCGGCGGGGCCCAGCAATAAAATATAAAATATGTTGTGCTTAGAAAAAAAGCAAGTAGAATGAAGATTAGTTATCTCTCGACAAAAATGCAGTTGAGTTGTATGTAAGGTGCTCTAAAGCTGTTGCTTGAGCTGGTTGGTGCATTCCTGATTACATATTGCAGGAGTGTGCAAAAAATTTAACTGACAATACACACCAAAAATGCACGCAAGATTTGCGTTAACTTCAAGTGTAATCCTGAAGACCAAAGCAGCTCAAAAAGAAATAATGACCAGCCTGACATGCACCTAATAAAAAAAATATGCCCTACTAAAATGGCATGGTGCAATCGGCAAACAATATATATTGATGATAGCGATATGCAGAATAACAGTGCTTGTTGTCATTGTAAATTTTCCTACCGCTATCGTCCATTATCGTCCGTTACTTAGTGTTCGTGCACTAAGTAACGGACGATACAGTATGCTTCTAGTACGGTATGTTTTTTTTACAGGCGCTGTCAAATTAACGCTAATTAGGTTCTCCTATGGGTTAGAGAGGCCACCAGTGTCTGATATGTAACTCGGTAGTGCATCTTAGCCCTCTGAAAGGCGGTGATTTTTGCGATGTTGGAGTGCGCTTCGTCGGTATCAATGTTGACCAACGTTGGTGGCGCTTTCAAAACTACCGCCTGGCGGAATATTGAAAAAAGCAAACAAAATGGTAGGAGTAATGCTTGGTTTACCTCTTTGATGGCGCCAGTTGTTCAAGCAAACACAGAGAGCGGGAGATTTGAACTTGAAGTTGTCGACAGCTGCCGGACCATCGATGGCTATAGCAGTAAAATGTCGGAGCGTGATAAAGCTGCGCAATAAACGTCAGTGTCCCTATTCACATCGAATCCAGGAACTATCTTTTTCGAAGCCAGAAAACGTGATAGAACAATGTAGGAGATGGTGAATTTGACGGGAAAACGAATGCTTGCTCACGCGCGAAAAATGAACTCAGAAAAAAGGAGAAGAGACAAGATACGAAGAACATTGCTTCATGCTATTGTGTCAATTGCTGCGTATGCACGACTGAAGGATTTACAGTACCGACGGCGTCCCTTTCTAGCAGCAAGGCACATTTGCCCCTGACTAACCTGGATTTTTCAGCAGAAGTGATCTTGAATCTGCGTTATTTCTCATAATGAATATTAGAAGATGCTGGTCGTCATAACAACTCCCCTGAAACCTCGATATTTTAGGTTTGATATCCTAAATGTAAACGTATGCGTGCACTCGTGAAGCGTGTACACCAAACATATCCAGAATAGCACAAAAAAGAGAATGAACAAATCAAAGAAATGTGTAGCTGAATACAATTCTAAATGTTTAAGTCGCAAGTACATGCCACGTCCATCTGTATGTGTCGTCGACTGTTCCGCACTGCCGCACAGGGCAGCCTATGTGAATACGCGTGTGCTTATTGCACTTCAACAAGATTTGTCGCTGAGTTGCATGGCTTGGAGCGAGCATTTTTCGCCTACTCCCTGAAGCAGCACGAGAAAAGAATTCGATATAGGCGAAATTTTTTGGAAACGAATTATGTGGATAAGCCTTGTTGTTGAGCTTTATGGAAGAACAAGTTCACTAAAAAAACAAGCCCACTGCGCCCGAAAGATGTACCTGAGTCGCTTTAAACTTGTGTGCGCAGAAGTAGGATGAACAGAACTATCCGTGTGTGTCAAAAATCTGGTTCTTGGGCAAGACTCTGATAGTAGAGCGGAGTTCCCTAACACGAACTTCTCAAAGTTACCTAATTACAAGCTTTTCCTCGGGCGTTCGAAGTCTGCGTTCATGGTGCAACGTCGTTGTCAGCCATGCTACGTTAGGCGCAAAGCAGAGATCGTGAGTGCCGTCTGCAGAGCGCCTCTTACGTAGACCCAGTCTTTCTTCAATGCCTCTCTCGCGTCCTGCGTACACTGAGGCTAAAGAAACTGTTGCATGCGAAAATCTGGCTCGAGTGCGCATACAGACGACCATTTTCTGAGTATCCCTCTTTCCAGGAACAATACTACCTCGATTAAAAGCATTATGAGTACAAATATAAACTTTACATGAACCCTCTGTCTATATATCCTTTTTTGGAAACACGCGAGAACATACTTAAAACCTACAAACCATGACAAGGGCAAGTGTGCCTACATGCTCGCTCATATAAGTGGTTGTGGGATAACGTCAGTTTCACCAATTTCGTGGAATTTTAGCTTCAATTTCGCAAAAACAATGCAACTACTTTCACAGAGTAAGTTCGGACATGCACTTGCCTTTAGTTTGCATTACGTCAGAACAAAGAGAATCGAATCTTCTTTCCGGCAGTGTTAACACTAATGAAATAATTAAGAAATATACCAGAAAAAAGTTCATCGAAAAAGTATGACAGAAGTATGAGGCGCTACCAAAATATAGTTACCTGAGAAATGCGCAATACGAAAAAAAAATCCGGGATATAAGCTGATAGACAAGTAAATCTGTGTTATTTAAAGCGAAACTTAGCCTTTCATGTTCCACAAGAAGCAATCAGTGGCTGTTGCAAACCACGCGCGGAACTAGAAACTATCAGTAACAGTCATCAAACAAGTGCTAGGCCCAGTGCAGGGCAAATGCCTCTCCCATGTTACGCTTGTCAACCCTTTCCTGGCTTTACTGCTGCCACGTTATACCATAACGCTTCCTAATCTCGTCTGCCCAGCTAACTTTCCATCTCCCCTTCGAGCATTTTGCTTCGCTTGGAATGCTGTCTGTTACCCTAAATAATTAGTCGTTCTATTGCCCACGTGATACGACGTGCCTGGCCCATGCCCACTTCTTCTACTTGATCTAAACTTTGGCGTCCTTAAAATTTATCTATAACCTGACCCAATCTGTTTTTCGTGCTCGTAAGGTAAGACCTATCAATCCCCTTCTCTTTCGTCACTACGACATTACAATTTAGGTTGAACCTTATTCGCAAGCCTCCAAGTCCGCTAAAATGCAGATTTTATATTTACTTTTCACTTGTTAGGTGGCGATAAAGTACCAATAATGATACGACGCCACCAATCGGCAATCACCAAACTACACGCAAAGAACACAGGTTTTGGTGTAGCAACCGATAAATGATGACGACAATTTGTAGGTGAAAAGACTAGAAGGGGCCGAATATCCTGAGGCACGAGTGAGAACGATGTAAACAGGAAAAAGAAATTTGCCGGATTATATAATTGACGTATACCTCTTATTCTTTTGGCGCGGGTACCAGGGCACAGAGGTACAACGCGACATGAGCATACGGATACACTCGCAGTAGTATCACATGATGGTTCCATTATTTCTATATTGCCAACTTTGGTGTTTGTTTCTGTCGCTTGATATGAAAACTTTGCTAGGTCAGAAAAGGGAGGAGGAAGAAGAAACATTATTGTGAGAATCCGGCCTCTCGGTGGTGTGGATCCAATGTCAAAGTGTCAGCCAAGAGAACTCGGCTTTTTGCAGCGTCCGCGGCTCGTCCAGAGTGTCCAGAACAGTTCCTCAGGGTCTGAGCTGAATATCACGGTCTCCTACTCAATACTAATAATTTCGCGATCCCGTTTGACCCAACATTCGACAAACCCACAGGACTGGAGGCAAGTTTGTTTTTATCCTACAATATTAGCACCTATTGGCGTACCGACCTGGTTTTTAGTGGCTATAGGCCACTGGGTAGGGTACGTGTTTGTTTGAAGGAGGCGCCAGGTCAGCGCTTGTTGCTTGCTAAGGGTGTGGAGCGCGGGAGGATACCGGGCCCTTTCCAATTGATAATGATTTGTGATTTCCTTGAGTGCTACCAGCCATCTTTTCTCTAACCTAGTGAAGGCGTCTCACTGGCTTCACGTGTAGCCACTGATAGCCTAGTGGAGGTGTCTCTAGCCACGGTGTGAGCCACATCATTTTTAAGAAGAGTGTACTGGTGATGGCAGGTGGTGGTTGTGGTGGTGGGTGGTGGTGGCGATGGTGTTGCAAAGGCCTTGACTTAAAAGACCAGCAATCGTTCCGCCTGAGAATCTCCTAATTTAGGGGGTCAGTTACCAAATGTTCACTCAGTCCAGCGTCTCGCAGTAAAGTAATCAGGAAACGTTTGCACGCTCCTCCTCGTCACCCTGGGTCCTTCAGGAAAGATGACATCTTCCAATGTGTCGTGGTGCTTGTGACAACCTTTCTGCAAGCTGCCTATCATCCCTTTTCTTTCTGTCAAACTGCGGGCACAGCCAAATGAGATGTTCGATGTCGCCGATGTCTCCGCAAACAGCACAAAACGGGGAAACGCCTCGCCCAGTCTTGAATGACCAAGCTAGCGTGTATGCGGTGTCGGTTTCTTATCCGCTTAAAGCAGCGTCGCTTGTTATCTTGAAAGTCCATTGATCATGCATGACTGATGCAGAAACTTGTGGATTGCCCCTGAAGTAAATGCGTATGACATTCTTGTTATTTTGGTAATTTTAGGGCCTCTTACTTTTGGAACCCTAGGTCGCGCCTTCGAGTACAAGGGCATCAGCTTTTCATTGCCTTCAATTTCAAACGTGGGATAGTACCCATTGAAATTGTACACTGAAGTTCTTGCCAATCAGGTGGTTTAATGAGCCCCAGAATCGTGTTGTAAATTGTTCTCGAGGTATCCCTCAATGCCGTCTCTGTAACGCCGACTATGAATTACTCAGCACTACCACATCTCGTGCAGAATGCGTTTGCAATTTTCGCAAAGCTGCATTGATTGCTGCCAAACAATCTCCACTTTTCTGTGGTCTCCCAAACTTCACCAATATTCTGTCAGCCTCCGGTGAGATTCGCGCTCTTGTGAAACTTCTGACGGGCGGCCTTAGAGTCACTGATTACACGTTTAGCTTGCGTATAAGCTAAAGCCGATGTGATAACCGATTCTTCGCAGCTTCCACGTTGTTGGTTCGAATCGAGCTGTTAGCCTTTAGGCCACCGTCGTTTCTTAGGGTCGCAATACCTATGCCACACAAGTGCGCGCACTTTACTGCGTCTATGTACACAAAGCCTGCTGAATTTTATATTCTACTTATTATTGTTTTCGGGTGTTCAAACATTCTTTGTTTGTTATAAATAGGGTGCATGTTTTTCGGCAGTGGTGGTACAAAAGGATTTCATTATTTCACGTTGTATATTTGTCTTAACATCATGTTGTGCTGCATAGTTTATGCCAAGTTTACCAAGTATCCCAGGCAGCACAGAATGTTGGTCCATGTTGGGGATAGATTGGCAGTTCCTGGCCCAAGAATGGCTCAGGTCAAACAACGTACCACCAATAACGGCTGTGCCGGCCGAATATAACGCTGATGTTGGGCCAGCATTGACAACGTTTCACCAATATGGCTGTGCCAGTCTCATAGAACGGTGATAGTAGACCATGTTCAGAACCTCCCACCAATATCGACTGTGCCCAGCGTATTTGAATGGCCACATAGGAGGGAGTCGTACAAGCAGCAGCCAATATGGGCGGAGCCATGCAATTGCAATTAGGTCGACATTTTGGCCCGTCAATCGAATGGTATTGCTGGCGTCGGCTAAAGGGTCCAACCTTGTCATTGGACTGGTAGGAGCCCATTTCTGTGTCTGCTGTTTTGGCGCTTTTCTGGTCCACATTCGCTTCGCCCTTGAGACTCACCATAAGCCTTTGGTCAAACTGCTTGGAACCGCGGACTTCGACTTTATGCTACCCAGGATGCACCGTTTTCGCATGCGCCATCTTCAGTAGCAGTTTGACGTCAAATACGTGCCTGGGAAACAGTTGACTACAGCTGATGCGCTTTTGCTGGACGTGGTTTCTCACCTCCTTGAGACTCCACTCGTAATAAGGTCGAGCCGTTAGTCCACGAAGCACTCTGCGATGTACCATCTAGATTTACAATCCTACTAAACGACTTTCCTCCTCAACAGGTGGCAATTTGGGAGTGCGCTCAGCTCAAGACTTACAGAGAGCAAGAATGCTTTGGAGGCACATAATGCCTGTCAACAGGGGCCAGTTTTGGGCTCGTTGTGCAGCGGTCGGAATCAACGACGCCCTCCTTCTCTGAGGCAGAAGCCTACTGCTGCTCACTTCTCTACGCAAGCACGTCCTGTCCCTCATTCACAATTGATATCTCGGAGTTTACCGCGGCCACGCCATCGCGCAGGGCGCTGTTTGCTGGCCAACCATGGGAACCAAGATCAAAAACATGGTGAAAACTTCTTGGTTTGCGCCCTTTG